>PVJD01001932.1:0-229467 GCA_004026545.1 Mormoops blainvillei | reverse complement strand
GAAGGAAGGAAGGAAGGAAGGAAGGAAGGAAGGAAGGAAGAAGAAGAAGAAGAAGAAGAAGAAGAAGAAGAAGAAGAAGAAGAAGAAGGAGGAGGAAGGAAGGAGAAGAAAGAAGAAGAAAGGAGGAGAAGAAAGAAGAAGAAAGAAGAAGGAAGAAGGAGAAGGAGAAGAAGAAAGAAGAAGAAAGAAGAATAGGAAGAAGAAGAAGGAGGGGGGAGGGGGAGGAGGAGGAGGAGGAGAAAGATGAAATTGATAGGGTAGTGAAAAGGGCTAGATATATAGAGGAAGGCTATGCATCTCTGTCTGCCCTAGTTATTGAGAGCAGCAAATACAAAAGCACTCTGCATGTGTCCTGACCCAGCGCCAGAGTGACTTCATTAAAGAGGTTGGAGCCCTGGACCCAGATCCCAATGCCCTTCCATGCATGCCTGGAATATGTTGGTGCTTTTGCCTCTAGTAACAGAAAACTTGTTCTGTGGACATGTCATCTTTATAAATAGAAGCAGAATCCAGTGGTTTCTAAACAGTCAGGAGACACTCTTGTCTTCTGATGTCAGCTATTTATTTGTATTTCTTCTTCACAAAATGCATCCTCCCGGGTTCTAGGCTTTGCCCCATCAGACGTCTGCTCTCCTGCCCCAAATGTGTTGCACAGATTCCTCGGCCACTGGACTCAAACCCCCAGGCTGGGGCCAGTGAGCTCTTTCTCCTCTGGTCCCTGCCAACATAGACACTAGGGCGAGGATGTTTGTGTTGCTAAAAAGCTGGAAGGACTATGGACTTTGATGGTGTATTTAGGGAAAAGAGGAAATGGTAAAATACCCTTCTCAGCTGCCATGTATCAGGTCATGTCTCTGTCGCTCAACCAACCTGCATACTTGTTAATTCTTTATAACAAAATTTTTGGTATGTCAGTTCTTTTCTGGTTTGGGTCAATCTTGTCACTCACCAAAAATGCAGAAAATAAATAGCTATTCTGAAGTGATACTTTAGGCTAAATAAATCAAGACTTTACTGAAAGCTTGCTGGGCAATCTGGTTGACATTATGGTTCAGATTCCCCCTGTACTCTTGCCTTTCTTTCTTCCATGCACACTCTCTGTTCCAGGTAACAGACACCAACTCTAGCCTCAATCAGGAAGGCTGAAAAGGACTTAGGAACCCCCAGTACTCTGTACTAACTTTTCTAATGGGCTTTTCTTGATTTTATAGTGATCATCCCGCAATGGGGAACTCAATATTTTGTGAAGCAACTCATACTTAGATAGCTATATTTCTATTAGTCAACACACAATTATAGTTACAAGTAATAGAAAAGCCAACTCAAACTGGCTTAAATCCTACCTCACCCTCCCAAAAAAGATAATTTAATGCTCAGCCAAAGAATAGAAAAGAAATAGACCCACTTCTTTTGTTGCTGGAATCGGGAGCTAAAAAAATGTCATCGGAACCCAGTTCCGTTCTCTTCACCTCTATTCCTGCTTCCTCTACGTAACTTCACCCTCGAGCAGATTTCTTTCAACCACTATGTCCTCAGATGCCCCAGGTTGACATCCTCACAGCTTCAGGTCAAAAGAAAGAGAGATGCTATCCTCTCACCACTCAACCAAGTCCTGAGATGAGTCTTACTGGATGAAGTTCAACCACACCCACACTTCTGGACCAGTCACTGGCCAGGATCTTATCATTACCTGATTACCACTGCCTAGATCATGGGTGGATACACTTCTGGAGCCAGGGGTGAGGTTCTGTTACCAGAATCAAGGGCAATAGATGCTGAACAGGAAAAAATACTCTCCATTACACGATGTTTGCTCATTTATTTATTTATTCATTCATTCATTTTGCAGAGATGAATTAGGGACTTGCTTTGTGCTAGAAATGAGGTATAAAATCCTGGATAACTTCTATTTGTCCTTCCTGCTGCAGCTCAAGAGTCATCAATTCTGTGATAAATTCCTTCACTCTCACCCCTCAGCAGAGTTAGGTATTTCCCCCTGATGCTCCTGTTTCTCAATAAATACCTCAGCAATACGTTCAGGACTATATTGTTCCTCATCTTTCTCCCTAATTTGCTGTGAGCTCCTAGAGGACAGGTATTGTGTCTTATTTATCTTGCCCTCCCCAGATGCCAACAGCAGGCACAGACAAAGCACTCAAAACAGCTGTTGTTGAATAAATATATGAGCAGTGAACTCATTCACATGTTCCCACTCCTTGGGGAGTTTGCACACTATCAGGGGGAAATAAATTTGTAAATAACTAACTGGAATGCTGTGTGATTCATGGGACAACAGCCATATGAGCAAATGGCTGAGAAGCATAATGGAAGATGATGTTTAACAGAGTGATGGAAAGAATTGAAGATATCCCTTGTTATTACAAATCAAAATGGATTTCCCTATGACTTCTATACACATATTCTTAAACAACTCCAAATATGTCCACCTGTTGTTCTAACATATGGGATAATTCCCCAAAACACATATGCACGCAATTAATGCATTGAAAACAATTGATCGCATTTTCTCAGCCACATAGCATTATCAGTGGTATAAAGGTAGATATCTTATCCTATTCTCAGGTATTCCCTGCTGATGGCTATAGCATTGTAAGAACAAAAATCCCCTCTGTGGGCGTGTCTGCATCTACAAAGTCCAGCTGAAAACTGGTTGTCTGGAACCTGAATTGCATTTTCTTTTAGGTAAAATGAGGTCAATAGTGCTTGCTTTCCAGGGTAGCATGCCATAGCTGACCTGGTGGGTATTGGTGACTCAGAAGTCAAAGGCCTGGAAACAGTTCCAGCTCTCACTTGAGGTATGAGTTGGGCCTTGGGCAGCACTGGGTCAGACTGGTCTTTGGCCTCACTTACCTACTGGTAACCCTCCTCTCTCCTGTTTATACGTGGGTGTCTGCCACACTGAGGCTTCCTTGAAAATGTACCCTAATTGATAGATAGCTCCAAATGCTATGCTCCAAATCCACATGAATTCTGCTCTGAGGCTCTGCTTACTGTGGGCTGCTCTCTCAGCCAGTGATTGGGCACAAGAGGGATACTAAGGGAGGCTCACTCCTGCGAGATACTGGGTTAGTTGGCTCTAGGACTCTCCATCAGCCTGGCTGAAACTTTCCTAGCGCAGTTTCAACCCAGCTCTCCTTCCCTCTCTCCTTCACAGGGTCCCACCTCTACTGTGGTCTGACAGCTCTTCTAGCCTCCTCTGATCCCTCCTCTGTCCCTCTGGCAGAAGTTTTCCCAATAGATATCCCATTCCTAATCCCACCCTGACAGTGCTTCTTCCAGGACTAGGAGTAACATACTTGTGACCTTGAGACTGCACACAGGAAACATGAAGCAGGGACACCTTTTCACTGCTTACAATTGCTGAGTACTTTCTTGCTTGGCATGCAGAAGGCAGTGCTTGGCCAGTGAATCAAGGAAGTAGTCACTGGAGCAGGAGGACTTGGATCTACCTAATGGAGCTGAACACGGTCCGAGGCTCTGACATATACCTTTGGCACCTAGTCTTTCCCCAAACCCACGTCAAATAGTTGATCTGCTCCTCCCCATTTCCTGATTTATATTTTAGACCGTTTCTTTTGTTTTTTACTTTATTTCCACATTTGGGTCACTTTGAAGATTCATTTTTATCTGACTTTATGTGGAAATAGATGGGAATAAGAAGAAAAGGTTTAAAGTGCAATTTCTCTACGTTTCTTCCCCTCCACTTCCCATCAACACTGTTCATGCAGCAGACCAGACTGAGATGTGGACATGTCAGGTGAATAATTTAGGGCCTTTGTATACTATTATTCTTTTCATGTCTGTTCAATACTTAGTAGGAATTGAAAAAATAATAAAGGTAATTTTTTATGTTCAAAATAAAGATTTAGTTTTCATGTACATATTACATGTGATTTTCTGAATAGACAATTTCTTGAGAGGCATATTAAACTCTTTAAATGTAGACATTCTAATAAATCATCCCCAGGAAAGAGCACATACAGCACTGTGAATTTTTCAGCTTCAGAATTCAGCAGGCTGGGCTGTTACAGGGAACTCTCAGGGGACCAGTCTCAAAGTTAGTGGGGAGGCTTTATATACATCATGTAAATTGCATGTACTTGCCACAAAAAAATATCACCAGAGATAAGCTGGCAGGAGTAGGGAGTGCTTAATTGCAGCTGAACTGATTTATGCCTCACCAGTTTTGTCAGCAGTCATGTCTGGAGACCTGAGTTAACTGGTTCCCTACGCTAGTTTTATCCCAGTGACATTTCAGTGGTCTCTACTGACTGGTGTTGTGGGCAGCCGCCTAGTGGCCCTCTCATTAATCTGGCCCATATCATCCAGAGCCTGGAGTATGGAGCAGACTCACCCCACACCACCACGTCATGTCTGTGACACGACACATGCCCTCTGGAAAGCACGAGTGCCATCTCGCCAGGGGAAGACTTGGGAGAGGGGAGCCTGGCGGAAAAAGAGGAAGGAATACCTTGCTGGTCACACAACTGGAAGGGTGAAGGAGACCTGTGGCCAGAAGTCACAGGCTTTTCTCAGCATCCCAGAGGAAAAGTCTTCAGAACAGAGAAAGAAGGAAGCTGGTAGTGGTTTTCAACCAGGGCCAGTTCTGCCTGCCCCCGACAATCCCAGAACATTTGGCAATGTCTGGGGACATTTTTGGTTGTCACAAGTGGGGGGTGAGTGCTACTGGCATCTAGCGTGCTGAAGTCAAAGATGCTGCTCAACAGCCTATAAGGCACAGAACCATCCGCACAAGGAAGAATTGGCTGGTTCAAAATGTCAATAGTGCTGAGGCTGAGACCCTGCTAGGCTCAGGCTTTAATCTAGTCCTGAGCAAGGGTAACAGTATGGGTGTATTTTTCCTTTTTTTCCAGGATGAAAGCTTTCTCTGCTTCACCTACCTCCTACCCTCCATTTGCCTACTTCTAGTGGGAGAGCTGCAGCTCCTAGAGTCTGTGAAACAGACTCCATATTGACAGAGAGCCAGTGTGGCCAGAGCTGGGAATGAGCGGAAGGCAGAGCTGCAATCCAAGGTTCTCTCCCTCTGCCCTGGCCAGGCCTCTCCATGTACACTGAGGCATTCACAGGGAAGGGATCCCCTGCAGACTAGGGAGGAGGCTCAGCTCAAGGACTAATGGAGTCCAGGTTTGTTCAGAGGAGGGAAAGCTTCCAGGAAAGGGGCTCCTTATTAACAGTTGCATGGGAGAGGGAATGCATCGTATGCTTATGTTCTGTTTGTCTAAATGTTTGTTTCCATGAGGTTGGTGACCTTACCTTCTATCTGCCTATCCATGAATGTGTGACAAACTGCCCTTAAGGGAAAACAATGTATTACTCTCTCTCACAGTTCTTAAACTGGCTGGGCTCATTTGGGTGGTTCTTGCTTGGACTTCTTACACGTAATAATAGTCCATGGCTGGGGCTCTAATCATCCGAAGGCTCGACTGGCCTGGATGTCCGAGGTAGTGCGCTTACAGGGGTTACATTTACTGTTGTCTCTTAGCCTGGAGCACAGCTGAAGCTGCACCTGGAATGTCTACGGGTGTCATTTCCATGTTACTTAGGCTATTTACAGCAAGACAGCTGGCTTTTGAGAGGGAGCGTTTATGTGACCTAGCCTCAGACATCCCAGATTTCAATTGATTAAAACAAAAGGTCACTGAGGCCAGCCCAGGTTCAAGAGAAGGGAAATTACATGACTGTTCTTGACACAAAGAGGAGCATGTACACACAGGGAAGAAGGGGAGTGATGGTTGCCATCTTGGACTTTTTTCTGCTACCTACTCTCTGATGCCTGAAACTTTCCCTCCCAATCCCCAGGCCCCAAACAAGAGAGGCTACACAGTGCTATGCCAAGTAGCAGAGAGGCAGTGTGGAGTAATGGTTAAGACCGTAGAGGTTTAGAGACAGGGAGACCTGGGTTTGAGTCTGGGCTTTTCCATTTACCAGCTGTGGATCTTGGGCAAGGTGTTCAACCTGTCTGAGGCTCTGCTGATTCACGTGTAAAAGGGTGATAATGTACACACCTCCACATATGGTTTTGGGATTTAAATGTTGTCCAATGGAGAGTAAGCATTTGATAATTGTTCACTATTAGCAATGTAAAAAGAGGCCTGCTTAGCTTTTTCAGAACCCCCTGTTATCCTGATCTAGCCACTGAGATGAACTCAAGGCACAGAACTACATAAGGCTGCTAATGCTCATGTCTCCCCACCAAGGAGGGCATGGAGTCAAGAAAACTACCGTCAGGAAGACAGAGTCAAGGTTCTGGGGATAAGTAGTGCTAAGGTTACCCGTAGGGCCCTTAAGAAAGCAGGCATTTGTCCTCGAGAATGAAAGTGAAGGTGTGGGGTCTCATTTAGGCAGAGCACGGTGCCAGAGGCTGTGTGGTAGAGAGTGGGGAGGGGATGGGGAGGAATTCTGCCTCTGGCTCCAATTCTGTCTCTTTTTTGAGCCTTAGTTATCTCACAGCAATGGATGGACGTGATTTGAAGGCTGTGGAGTTTCTTTTAATTTCGGCCACACTCTGCTATGATAGAAATCCCTAAATTGGTCAGCTTCTGCCTCATCAACGTGGTCAACACTCTGGCTTAGGCTACCATTTATTATTGCTCCTTTAATTACTATACGTGCCTTTTTAAGCCTCACCCCCCACCCCCCCACTTCTTAATCTAGGCCATTGGTCTTCTGTGGAGGAGTCAGAATACTGTTTTGTTATGCCAAACTGAACGTGTTGCTCACAGGCTAAAAAGCCTCCCGTGTGGATTATTCTCCATTTGCCTCTCTCTCTGCCCCGCTTTATACCTGTGGGAGGGGGCGGGGGAAGCTGATCTCAATGGATTCCTTTGGCCTTCTGGCTTCTGTTTGGGCTCAGTCAATGAAGGATCCAACAGGGCAAGAGGCAAAAGGGGTTGAAGTATTTGTTCCCACTGGAATGCTGCAGTCCTGCTGTTGCCTGTAACTTTCCGGGACCACAGCACCCAAATGGTGGCTCTCCAAACTCCAAAACCCTAATGCTGGTGGCTAGAAAAAACGCGTTGGTGCTTCCAAGGTCATTTTAAGAAAATAGAGTTTGTGATGAGGGCTTGAGTCACCAGATTTTGTGTAACTTAAATTGCCCCTCTGCACCTTCAATTCTTTTTTGGATATTTATAGAAACGCTTGTCCAAACAAAGCTCTGCCAGGAAAATTTATACCCCACAACCACCACCATGTGTGTGGTATGCAGTGGAGCAGAAAAACAATCAGAAATGCACTTGATGAAGGAGAACACAGCAGAACATGAGTCCCTGGGCAAAGCATCTTGGAGAAGGCAGCCCAACAGCTGCCTGCATTAAAAATGATTGCTTTATATTTATGGTGGACAGGCAACAATAAGCAGTTTATAGCCTATAATCTAACACAAATGACTTGGGAAAATATTCTTAATAGATAGTTGAGCTGCGTGTCCCGGGGCGTTAGGAAGCCCTGTGGGGAACACTCAGAATTGGCCTTTATTGATCTGACAAATCTCCCCCAACTGGCTGCATGTTGAGCAATTTCTCTCCTTGATTTTATATTCTCCCATTTAAGGGGACTCTGCAAAAGACTCACCAAACTCCCAATACACACAGACCCCACCAGATACTCAGCGCCTAGAATTCCCACTGGCTTCTTAGAAACCAAACCCTTTTCCTTAGGCTGCGTCAAGCTGGGGAAAATGAAGCGTGACCTTGTAAAATATCAGTTCCTGGCTTTTCCCCCCTAATTGTGGGGATGTTATCATGGCAGAAGGAAAACATCATTTTCTAAACTCCATTCTAGAAGACGACAGCCATCTGCGGGAATGCTGAGCAGGCACAGTTGCTGGGGCCAGGCCTGGTATCAGACTGCCGGGCTAAGGAAGAGTGTGGTTTCTGTAAAGGATCCGCTGGAAGAAAGGGAGTTCTCGGGGAATTCGTATTCTCAGCGCCCTTTCTCCTGGCCCTCTCCCCCAGTGTCTGGGGCCTTCTTGCTGCTCAGGGTGCCCGTTTGTGCCTGGAACGGCATCTTATATTGTCGGTTCCTATATTGCACACATGGATCCTTCATTGGTCACAGAGAGAATGAGGTTTCCAGAGAAGGCAGGCTTGCCTGGCACAGCTAAGGCCCTCCCAGAGATAATGCCTCGGTGTGGTGGCCCTAATACACAGTGTAGCCCTGCCTCTGCAATACTTTCTCAAAATTAAACCTCACAAATTGTGGTAGAAACCTTGGGAGTGGTTTTGATAGCTTGTAAGTCTTCCATGTCAAGAAAAAGCTTCCAATTCAGTGATCCTGAACCATTTCCAATCTGCGAAAGGCGGATGGGAAGTCTTCCCATGGCTGCTAGTGAGTTCTTGCTAAAATTGTGATATTTTTAGGTCTGCAAACTTTTTAGCTTTCACTCTTAATGGCATCAAGTGAAGTGGCTCCAGAAGGTCTAAAGTGACCAGTGAACCCTGGATCTGGTTTGCAGTCAGGAGTCCCAGACATACTACGCAGTGAGGAAATCAATCCAGCTTTAAGAACAGTATCTGCATGGGTCTCAGAGGACCCTGGGAATGCCACCTATTCCTAGGGTGTCCACGCGGCACTACACAGCAAGGTGTAAAAGCACGAACAATACATTTTAGCAACAGACTCCGTGAACTTCAACCAAGTAAGCATTTCTTAGGACTCTAAGGAAGGCTTTCAAGCCATAAACTGGAAGAAAATACTTACAATTGACAGAGCTGCCAAAGGATTCCATCCAAAAAACATAAAACTTTCTCATAAATCAATAAAGGAAACATTATTTTACGATGAAAAACAGAAAATTTACAGAAGAAACCTGAAAGTCCAATAATCATGAACAAATCTCAACCTTATAGTAATCTAATAACTGCAAATTAAAACCACAATGAGATAACATTATATATTTATCCTACGGGAAAAAAGCAAAAGATGTAACCAAACCAGGTTTGACTTGGATATTGAAAAAACAACATCATATTGTCTATCAGAATGCTTATGAATATAAATTGGTGCAACCACTTAGGAGAGTAATTTGTCAATATCTAATAAAGTTAAGGATATCCAAATCCTATGACCCAACAGCTCCGTAATAGTTACATAGCACCAACTACACTTACACAAATGTGTACAAAGAATTCATGCAGCAAATTTCCATTCACAGAAAAATGAAAAAATGTTGGGTTTTTGAAGAATTTTTTATGGTAGAATACTATAGAGCAATTAAAATGAATGAGCTTGATCTGTATTTATCAGCATATTTAAATCTTGAACATATGTTTGCTGGGGCAGGGAGCAAGTGGCAGTGAATAACACAAATATGATGCCATTTGTATACATTTTAAACATATACAGGGTCCAGCAGAAGACCTTGCTTGAGTGTGGTTGGTAGGGTAATAACATGGGTGTAATAATTTATAGTTTTAATTTGAACATTTCACCTAAAATGTCATGTGGTATGCTTGAGTGTGATATTGTTATGTTACAGAATTACATGCTTATGATTCTGTAATAAAAAATGGGCATTATTTGTGTCAGACACTGTGTATTAAACATAAATTTTAAATAGTATATATTTCAATACCATGTATTATTTTAGACATGCAGTTACAGTAAAAATACACAAATGGGAAGGACACAGGCAATCTTCAGAATACCAGTTACCTCTGAGAAAGAGTATTGGGCAATGAGATTGGGAAAAGGACAAGAAGTCTTTAACCGAATGCTCCGTGGCTCACAGAAATCAGAAATTTCCCCTGAAGAGGTCAAATCCCCAAGCTTGTGCTTGGGTCAGTGTGAGTCTACATTTACCCTAATTAAGACATAAAACTCTCCAGCTGAGAAACTGATGCTTGAAAAAAGCAGCCCTGGACTGGTGAATTCCCTCAAGCACTTGGCAGAAGACTTTCATATGACTGACTGCCACACTCATGCACACAAAGGTCCCTGCTGATGATCAGCTCACAAACAAAAATTACAAAATACACGAGAAGGGAGATAGTAGTCAATCATGGGATAGAATTAGCAGACACCACTAACTGAAGAATGAGCCTTCCAGAAACCTGATATTCTTAAGAACATTCTTAAAGAAACTAAGTAAGAAATTTCAATTCCCATTGAAGTGGGCCCTCACAACATCTGCCCAGCACCATTTCAGAGTCGCTCCAGACAGAAGACTGCTGTGTGCCTCCCTTGTCCCCCTTTCTGAATGGGTGGCTGTGTTCACTGAAATCCTGCTGGTGCTCTACCCCTGTGTTGGGGAGAGGGACAGGTATTCGTCTTTTTGGTTCATAGACCTCAAGGCAAAGACGAGCCATGTCTGGGCCTGATGGAGTTTGAACTGGATGACATGACTGATTCTATCTTTGTGTTGCGAAGGGAGGGCTTGAATGTTTTCTACAACTGGGAAGAAAGGGGCAAAAGAACATTTGTGATTAAAAAGCAGAAACATTTACTGCCAGCAAATATTTATGTGCTTTCCCCCAAAATTACTCATGTACAATCGTTAGGGCCATGTGACTCATTTCTAGGCAATGAACTGTAAGTGATAGTGACATAGGTCACTTCTGGGCTGAAGCACAAAAAGGCAGGCAGGAGTTCTCCTACTCTTCCTTTTTCATTCTTCAGTGACAGGGGCAGGTGCATCTTGAGATAGTTCAGCCACTAGATAGACAACAGCTGGATTACTGGATCACTGCTCAGAAGGCAGCTTCAGACTTTGCATGAGAAAAAAGAATCTTATAAGTCAAAACTCATGTTGCATGCGATTCACACACACTGCTCATTGAAAAGAAGGCTGCATACAAAAAGCAAAACTACATAGGGAAGCAATCCACTATGAGGAGAAGAGCAAACATAAAATGGGAATGAATACTCCAAAAGTCTGTAATAATGGGTCTAGATGATAAAGACTATATTAAAAAGCATATTTTGAATCTTTGAAGTGTGATTTACAGAAATATAGAGTACTGTTTTAGAAATTTGAAAAAACTATTCAAAAAAGAAATTGGCAGATCTTTTAAAAATTAAAAGCTTTGAATTTCAAATTAAAAATTTAATAGAAGACACACATATGTTTACTCATTTTATGACAGAGGTGAAATTGAAATGCAGTAGGAGGTGAAGTGTTTTTTCAACAAATTAATTTTTATGAATTGGATAGCAAGATGACAAAATTGAATTTTGACAAAATACCTCACATTATACAAAAATATTAGATGTAGTGTAGGTCCAAGTATAAAAAAATTAAGTTTCTAAATGAAAACATGGAAAAATATCTTTAAGTAAATATTTCTTAAATAGAATAACCATAAAATACTAACAACAAAAGATAGACTCTGTTAGAATGAAGTACCTCTGTGTGTCAAAAGGCAACATTATGAAAGTGAACAGGCAAGCCAAAGAATGGGAGAAGATATTTACTGTGTGTATACCTGACAAAGGATTGCTACCCATAATATCTAAGGACCTCCTACAGATTAATAATAAAGACAAAAACCCAATATAAAAATGGGCTAAAGGCTCAGATCACTCCGTCAAAAAAGCAGCTTTCCAAAAGCCAGTTAACACTGAAAAAAGGCACTCAGCATCATTAGTCATTGGGAAAATAAAAAGTAAAACTTCAGTGAGATACCAGTATAATGCCACCAAAATAAATAAAGTGAAAAAATAAGTGTTGGCAAGGATATCAAGCAACTGGAATTTTACTTCACTGTTGTAGGGTGTAAATTAGTACAGACCCTTTGAAGAAGCATCACACATAAAATAAAGCTGAGCACGTGCAAATCCTATGTGATGGGCCGAATAATGTCTCCCCAAAGAAGCCCTTGTCCTAACCTTCAGCATGCATGAATGTGTCAGCGTACACGGCGAAGAGGAATGAAGTTTGCAGATGAAATTAAAATTGCAAGTCACCTGACCTTAAAATGAGGATATTTACCTGGGTTTGCCCAATGTAATCACAAGGGTCTTTCAAAATGGAAGAAGGAATCAGAAGAGAGAATCAGGTGAAAGAGTAAGCAGAATTCGGGTCAAAGCTACTAGAAGAAGGCAGGCATGAGCCAAGGAAAGGAGGTAGCCTCTACAAGTTGAAAAAGGCAAGGAAATGGATTATATTCTGGAAACTCCAGAAAGAAATGCAGCCCTGCCAACAGCTTGATTGTGGCCCAGTGCGATTCATGTTAAACTTCTGATCTGTAAATTATTAAATCTTTGTTGTCGTAAGCCACTAGGTTTATGACAGTCTGTAACAGCATCCAGAGAAAACAAATCTATTGTATAACATAGTAATTCTACTCCTAGACATACACCCAACAGGAAGGCAGAGATTACGCGCACAAGACATGCGCAAGGATAACTGTGTGGCCAATCCATAATGCCTCGGAGGGACACTACATCAGTGTGCAGTATTGCATTTGAGAACACGAATCATGGGGCGCTTTCTTCTTTGACTGCTACCTAGAAAAGTATGAACTCCATTAGATATCTTAATTTTTTAAATCATAAGACATTAGAACGAGAATTGAAGAGAGAGCCAAGAACTCCTCAGTGTTTTGCTTTTGTATGCCAGTTTTCATCCCAGTCTCCTCATAGTTAGATATCACATATACATCCAATATTACATATTGTTCCTTTTATTTAACATTATGTATCGTTTTCCATAATATTATTCTTCAAAACCACTATTTAAATGGTTGTGTTTTTAATGTGTACATTTATGTGAATGAATGCACTATATTGTACACAACAATTTATTACTGGACATTTAAGTTACTTCAAACATGTTATTAAAATTTATTACGTTAAACATCTTTGAGCATATTGGAGCATAACTGACGACTTCATAATAAAGCTATCTACCCTTTAATGACCAATTATTGACTACCGGTCATGGACCACCGTGCTAATGATTTTTCATGTCTCATTTGATTATCGTAGTGGCAGAAAAAGTGATTTTTATTTGAAATACTTTAGCATATATAAAAGTTGAAAAATTATATAAAAACACTCTTGAACTTACCCATGATCTTTGCTAAATCTTAATATTTAGCCATATTTGTTTTACAATTTTCTAGAGAACTACAGTATCACAGATAGAGATGAAGCTCCTTGTCCCACTGCCTTTCTTTCTTCCCCATAGGTGACTACTGTACAGAATTTAGTGTTTACATTTCTATTGATTTTCTAATTACTTTGTTCATATAAATGTGTCAATAAAGAACACTTGGTATTAAATGTGCTTGTTTTAAGCTTTATATAAACAAAATAATACTTCACATATCATTTTGAACTTCATTTTTCACTTATGTTTTATAAGTATATTCATGTTGATACACAATGCTCTCATTGATTTAAACAGCTGCATATTTTCCACTGTGTGTATAAAACCACAATTTATTTATCCACTATTGTGGTAAAGTTTAGGTTTTCCCAATAATTTGCATTTGCTAGCAATGCTATAATTAGCATCTTTTTACATGTGGGCACTAGATGTGGAATTGCTGAGTTCTTTAGGTTGTATATCTAGATGTGAAATTAATTAGTCTAGAATGGTGTTTGGGAATCGTATAATTTAAAGGCTCTGAAAGTCTTCCAGTGTGTAGCTGGGGTTGAGAACTGCTGCTCTAGATTGTATCCTTCTTGGGTATAGTTAAATTATCACCCACCTTTTTGCTTTGTCAACTGGTGGTCACTGGTGCCAATTCAGCATCAACGGGAATCCCCAATTTGGGGTGCGGTGAAGGAAACTTTACTCAGTGCAAAAGAGCTCAATGGTGAAACAGCATGGCTGTGAAACAGCTCAATTGTGATCAGCAAAACTGTGAGGCTGCGAGGCGGCCCTGGGTGAGGCTCGTCTTCAGCTAGGAAGCTGTGCTCTGCTGTGTTACCGTCTGGTCTGCTCCACTCTGCGCTGCTCCTGTGCCAGTCTGCTTACCTCTGCTCTGATAAGACATCTTGGAGGTTTCAGCTCCAGCCAGGGAAAGAGTCTTCTTAACTCTGTAGAGAGGGGAAGTGCATGTTCTGAGCCAGAGGGGAGTTGGTTTACATAGACAGAAGTCCTCACCCCGGTCCCTGATTGGTTCATCCTCATGCAGATGAGGACTACAAATCTTTGCAGTTTGATTGGTCCAAAGGCACTTGCCTGATTGGTCAGTGAATATGTTGATTGGGCTATAGTCATGCAACTTCAATTGGATGGGGAAGCCTCAGTCCTATTGGTTGAAATAGGATTCCAGGAATTCCTCAAGGGCAGACTCAGACGGGAGAAATACAGTGTGGGAAGTCAGTTCTGTGCAGGAGGCAGGCGGCTTAGTGCAGGCTTCTCCCTGAAGAGCGGTTTGTATGAGAGGCCCCTGTTCAGAAACAGCTGCTAGTTCTGTTTTTGTTTTTGTTTTTTGTTTTCAAAGTTAAGCCCAGTTAAGCCACCAGGAGCCTTTCTTAGTAGGGATCTCCTTTCTTGGGATCCACAGCTTTACAAATGGAGAACTAGATGCATAAAATCCTGGTTTCTGAGTATGCCGCCTCAGTATCTGGGGCTGATGGATACCTATGGATATGGTCTCTCAGTCGAGAGATTTCGGAGCACACAGGTCACTAAATGACACCTTTGCAATTTATCTGCCACCTCTGTCTATGCTTTTACCTGTAGGAGGGAAGAATGAAAATACAAGCCAAACAAGTTCAGTTGGGACAGGGATGGCAAATGCTTTTCAACTTATCTAAGTGGTGATCAATTGCTGAAGCTGCCTGAGCAGAACTTTGAGAATGAGAAGCCACCTAGGAGCTCTGCGGTAAAAATTGCTGCGCTTGACTAGTGATGTCTGCCATGGGTTGGATATAAGTACCTAGCCATAAGGGTGGGTAATTACCAGCCTGTAACCAGAATTTGCCTACCAGCAGTCATCAAGGAAAAGCAGTTATCTAAAGATTGGCCCTGTTGTAGTTAAAGAAGAGGTCTGAAGGTTGTCAGTGACTTGACTAAGAGGAGAGTTTTGCCAAGTATTTTTTAGAAGTCTCATTTCTTTCTCTCTTTCCAAAAGTTTGACCTAAATTAATCATTGGGCCAATATGTCCTTGCTGATAGGTAGGATGCGCTCTGATCCTTCTCAGCCAGGAAAGTAGCTGGTTTTGGAGTCAGACCTGTGCTGGAACCCAAATCCACCATTCATAGGATATGTGGGTGGGGCAAGCCATTGAGACTCTCTGTGCCTCAATACCTCACAGTAAATTTAGAACCATACCTATAATATGTCACATGATAGTTGAAAATAATGTACCTTCTGCAACTGTTTGGTGGAGAGTTCTTTAAATGTCAATTAGGCTTATTTGGGTGCTTGTGTTTGTCAAGTCTCATATATCATTGGTGATTTATTGTCTACTTGTTCTAGCAATTACTGAGGTAAGAGGGTGGATACCTCCACCTGTAACTGTGGATTGGTCTAGTTCTTCTTTTAGTTCTAGTGGGTTTCACATATTTTCATGTATTTTGAAGCTCTGTTGTTGGGTGCATTCATATTTTGGATTTATATGTCCTCTTGGTGAATTGACCCCTTTATAATTAAGAAATGTCCCCTTTTTATCCAGGGAAATAATACTTACTTTAAAATCTACTTTGTCTAATATTAATATAACCACTCTAGCTTTCGTTAACTAGCATTTTCATGTTGCATTATTTTCCGTCCTTTTACTTTTATCCTTTTTGTGTCTTTTTATTTAAAGTAGATTTCCTATAGATATTACCCAGTTGGGTCTTGCTTTTTTAAATATGATCTGACAAATTTCTGGCTTTAAATAGGATTTTTTAGACCATTTATATTTAATGTAATTATTACCATATGAGTTTAAATCTACCATCTTGCTATTGATTTAATATTTCTACCATCTGTTCTTTCTTTCTTTTTTTCCTATTTTCTTACCTTATTTAAGATGTGAGAACTTTTTATCATTTCATTTAATTTTTTTCTACTGGCTTTTAGCTATATGTCTTTGTTTTCTTTTTCTTTTATCAATGGTGTTCCTAGGGTTTATATCACATATTTTAAATTTGTCATAATTTACCTTCTACCTTCAAATACTATTATACCACTTCACCTATAGTGTAATAATCTTATAACAATATGCATTTATTACCTTCCTCCTGTCCTTCGTGCTATTGTTTTCATATACTTATTTCTACATATGTTATAAACTCCTTGGTACATTGTTGTTTTTTATTTTACATCATTTCCTTTTTAGCAGCTATAATGTAGTATAATGTAAATACAATAAAAATAACCCATTTTAAGTCCAGTTTGACTTTTTTGAGTCTTAGTAAATTTTCATGGTTGTGTGGCTATCACCATAATCCAGTCTTAGAATACTTCTGTCACCCCCCAAAAGTTCTTTTGTACCTGTTATCAGCCAGTTCCCATTGCCCACTCCATCCCACCCCCAGCCTTGAGAAACCATTGACCTGCTTTCTGTATCTATAGTTTTCCTTGTATTTAATATAAATGGGATTATACAATATGGTCTTATCTTTGTGTCTGGCTTATCACACTTAACATTGTGTTTTTGAGCTTTATCTACCTCATTACATATATCAGGAGTTTGTTTCCTTCAGTTGGTGACTGCTATCCCATTGTATGGATATATCATTTTTAGTTTTTTATCCAGTCATCAGTTGAAAGACATATAGGTGGTTTACAATTTGGGGCTATTGTGTAGACTGCCTTTTCCCTTTTTCTTTGGTAGGTATTTAGGAGTAAAATTATTGTATCATATGATAAGCATATGTTTAACTTCAAAGAAACTGCCAAACTGTTATCCAGAATGGTTGTACCATCTCATTCCTTCTAGCACTGAATGGGGGCTTCAGTTTCTCTATGGCCTTATCAAAGCTTAGGAATTCCCATCTTTTTGATGACGACCATTCTGGTAGCCATGCAGTAGTACCTTATTGTGATTTTAATTTGCATTTCTCTAATGACTACTGATTTTGAGCATCTTTCTACATGTCCACTTGTTATTTGTGTCTCTTCATATATCACCTTTGATGAAGTGTCTCATCAAGCCTTTGGCTTCTTTTTAATTTGGCTGTTTTGTCTTTAGACTTTATTCTGTAAGTAGTGGAAATGCATCTAAGGCTCTGGAATGCGAGTGGAGATGCCAGTTAAAGGGCCTGGGCAAGAGACCATTAAGGCCGGAACAAAGTCCAAGGAGATGGGGCACCGGAAGTGGGATCTCACAAAGCTTTAAGTCGAGGAATCAAGAGGTCTTGGTGGACTGATGAATGGGGTGGGTTTAGAGGATAAAAAGGAGGAGTTAAAGATGACATTTAGGTGTTTGGCCTGGCACCTAGAGCGATGGTGATACCTTTAGCTAAACTTCAGAAAACAGAAATTTGTACAATAAAATATTTTACAGATATGCATGTGCTTTACCCAGGATAGACTAATCACTCCCTCCCCCAGTGGTTTTTGTCAACTCTACCCCTCTTAACCTCTAGCAACACTGAAAATTGAAGAGCTGTGGAAAACAGAAATATGATGTTGCCCGTACAAGATAGCTTTAATACAAATCCTCTAATTAGTTTATCAGCTGTTCCCCCTTCCCACCCCTGCACGTATGCAAACCCCCCGGAACTACAATAGACTCTATGTCATGTCGAGTTAATCTGTGAGTTTAGGTTTCTCTTCATACACAAACAAAAGGAGTAATATCACTTATTGTACTTTACATAGACTTGGGTCAACATAACAGTGAAGGAGAAAGAATTCTGATCTCAGAACAGGCATCCTTCATGCTCTAGAACCCATTCACAGTGCCTTCGCTTCCTTATGTTCCCCCAGCTAGCCCACTCAGACTGTAGGGTCTTTGCATGTGCTGTTTTGCCTCTTGGAATGGTAACCTACTGACTCCATACTTTATTTTATCATAGATGTCTTCTTCTTATCTTTTGAATCTTTTCTTCCTGACTACCTTTTTGAAATTTGCCAGATTATCACATCAACCTATTAATTCCCTTCCCAAAACTTTATAATTAGTAATTACATACTAACTTTCCTATTTCAGTGATTATTTTAAATCAGCTGCCCATATACAACTCCATGTGAGTAGGAATCATGTGTACTTTGCCTTTACTATAACATGAATTGTAACATTGCCTGTACCTAGGAAGTAAATACATGTTGAATGAATAAATAAGAAATAAGTAAATAAATGAAGGTTACTAATTAAAGCATTTCCTCAATTAACCAAGAGGAAGAGGTATTATTTTGGGGAGGGGGAAATTTCCTATTATTTCTGAAATCATACCACATAGGTAATACCTTTCACTAAGATCAGTCCTTTGTGATTTGAGGGAACATAACTGCCAAGATTTCATTGGTGTATCAGCCCAGGTAACTGATACTGATGATTATAACAAACAACCCCCAAATCTTGGTGGGGAGTTTAGGGTTTTCTCATGTTACAGACTGGCCACTGTGTTCTATGTGGTGATTCAGGGATACTGGTGTCTTCCTTTGTGTGGCTTCACCATTGCCTGAGGACACTCTGGGATCCTTTACTGGATACCCTGTATTTGTCAAGTCAACAAAGAGAGAAAGCTTGCCTGATTATGTAAGACCAAGTCTGGAAGCAGTGTGCATCTCTTCTGCACCTGCTCCATTGGTCAAAACGAGGCACACGGTCCTAACCTCACTGCAAGGGAGGCTGGGAAACGTAGTCTTTCTTCATATCCAGGAAGAATAAACTGGACCTGTGAGCATTCAGCCAGCTTCTGCCACAACAGGGGACTTCATCTGGTGGTTGTGAGGACTAGAGAGTTAATGTGTGCAAAACACTCAGAACACACCCAGCACATCAGGGGCATCCATGAAGTTGTAGGAGGAGTTCCTCTGAGTTGGCACTGTTCACTGCTTGCTAAACAAGTCTGGTGTTCTGAAGTTTCTGTCAAGCCCAGCAGCTGGCTAGAGAGTTTTGTGAGCCCCAGTGCCAAGAAGACCAGCCAACGATGCAGATGCCACCGCCAAGCCTGGGCGACACATCCTCATGCTTTGTTTAATTTGGTTCCCTGGGTGGGATGAGTTTTATGAGCAGGTGTTCTGGTTAATTAGGTGATTAATAGTCCTCAAATTGGAGAGCCATTTCCCTAGTGACAGTTCTTGCTTTGCTCAAACATGAGACAAAACTTTATAGTTTGGAGAGGCTCATGATTGCGCTCACCTGTCTGCCAGGCCCCTCAGGTCAGCACTCTGGTGCTGAGGACCGGGAGCCTGAACCCGCACCTGGATGGTCACCATCTTGATGCACCAGTTGAGAGACATAAGAGCTCCCCACCTCACCTGGCCTCCTCTCAGACCAGGGCAAAGTAAATCTGGGGGCACATTTCTGTTTCTCTCCTGGGGATTCCAGTCTGTGTCATCCTTCAAGGTTAGAGCCGTTGACTGCACTGAGTCCTCCATGTTAAAGCAAGGTAGCAAGTTACATCCCAGGAGCAATCAGGCATCAATGCTCCTTTTCTCAATTTTGCTCTCAGATCAATAGAAATCTGCCCCAAACTCTGTTGTAATCCACATTCCCAAAGTCTTCTCCCCAATCTCATACACATTCTATTTCTGCCTCTTTGCCTTTGCTTTAGTGCCAGGGCTGTCCAACCTTTTGGCGTCTCTGGGTCACACTGGAAGAAAGTTGTCTTGGACCATACATTAAATACACAAACACTAACAAAAACCGATGAGCAAAAATAAAGGTTTTAAGTAAAGTTACTATTTTGTGTTGGGCTGCATTCATAGCCATCCTGGGCTGCATGCAGGCTGGACACCCCTGCTGGTCAATGCAAAAGATTCTTCCTCTCCCGCCCCCCACTGATAACATCAAATCTATGCATTCTTCCAAAGCCCTGTGTATTATCACTGTAATACTCAGCCCCTCCAATTGGGTTGAAGTGATTTCTCCCTCTTCAGAATTTTCATAGCCATTACTATCTGATCCACATCATTTAGCATTTAATTATATATCATATTTTTTCTCTTCTTTCCTGTATCTTAATCTTGTCTTCCTAATTGGGTTATTGGCAGCTGTGAGCTGGATCTTCTCCTGGGCATATTGAAGTTCCCAGTAAATGGTTCTTTGATTGCTAAATTAAGCTAGATGCCCCTCACACTTCTGGAAAATGGGTCACATGCCCTCTGTTATACCAGTTTGGGCAACACAGCTGAAAACATGGCCATGATTCCTGTTCTTCATATGTTTCAGCTTTACAACCACAGAGGGACTAGATCTCGTTCTCCAGTTCCAGTTGGAAAAACCCTGGGGAAGACCCTGACGGGCTCATGTCAGTCATAATCCCACCCCCAGAAAATCACTGTCTTGATGGAAGGAAGACTGTATAGGAACAAGAAGGTTCTGAATCACAATTACATGGTTGGAGTGAAAGACCAAGTAATATTAAGAATCAAGCATGCAAAAATGGATTAGACATCCCTGTATGCTTGAAGTCTATAATAAAGTGTTGGAATAAATGGATTATATAGAGCCATTGCCCTTGAGAATCCTATAGCCTGGACTGGTGAGGCTTCCTGGAGAAATCGACAGCTAAACTGGGTCTGGGTTAGCCAAATAGGAAAGAGCAGGGAAGGATGATCCAGGAAAGATGTGGGGTGGGTGTGAGGCACTGGTGGAAGATGAGGTGGTAGGGGCAGAAATCTACTTCCAAGTTCAGAATTGCATCGTCAGGTTTGCACTTTAGAAAAATCCCTTGATCATCAGGGTAAGGGATGGATTGGTGAAACGCATAAAGTTAGAGAATTGGGGTGGTGCCACATGAGCAATGGCCATGCATGCATGATCTGAACAATGGTAGGAGGCCCCCAAATGCAGAGGGATAGATTCAAGAGACAATCATCGGGGGAGAATTACAAGACTCGGGAACTGCATGGCTGTGGTGTGAGACAGGGGAAAGATGCTTTGGTACCACCGTGCCTTCTCATCACCCCCCTAATTTTTTAGCTGAGAGCTCCCCAGTTTTCCTTTGAGAGCACTGCCCCTACCTAGCCAGCTGAGTGCAGTTTCCATGCAGCTGTCACCCACAGGTTCTTGCCTTCTCTGGCCAAGACAGTGATCACGTGGCCTAAGTCAGGCCACTCAGTCTTTCTCTACCGGGGATTTGGAAATCTTGGGCTTGGCACCTAGATCCTGCCTTGGTTCTTGTCTTTTTTAAAGACTCCTTCTTCATTTTTTTTCCCTTAAATTGTGTATGCCACCAAAAGGCCTTCTTAAAAAGTCATTTTAAAACTTCAATTAGTTATTTTCTGTTGCTAAACAAGAAAACTTCAACTGATCAATGTGGCCCCATGGATGGTGGTACCTTTTACTGAGAGACAGAAAACAGGTGGAGGAGAAAGTCTGAAGGGGGTTTTCTTGAGGGAATGGTGGGCAATTTGCATTGAGCAGCCTATGGAAAAGAGAAAAATCTAAAAGTTGGCCCTGGAGGCTTATGTGGAGCTCTGAAAAATCATACCACAGAGTGCAAAGGCCATCTCTGGACCTTAGATGTAAAAAGTCCCACCCAGCAGCCTGACCTCCCAAGGGTTTACCTAGACTTCTCCAGGACGGGTGACTCTTCCACAGGGAGGCTCACACACTTAGGTACCCCAGGACCAGTGGGGGAGAGCAGGTGGGGCCCTATGTCCTGGCCCTGGCTCTCTCACCTCTTAGCTGGGTGACCTTGCTCCAGGGCCCTCCCCTCTCTGAGACTCAGTCTCCATCTTACTAAATACAGGGTTGAATTGTACCAAGGATTCTCCAAAAATTCCAAAAGAATTTTAAGTTTACATGTAAAGGGGCCAGCTATCCTGGAAAACTGGGCTAAAGAAATCATAAGCCAACTTCCTTATCGCAGGACTTCTCAGGGTCTTAAATTCACTCATCTGTGTTGCAAATCTTCAAGACAGGTGAAAGTGAGCAGCATTTCTTAACCTGTTTTTGCCCCAGGAAACTACTCCCACCCACTAATGACCTCATGAAGAAACGTGGAACTAGTGGGTGTCAGAATGCACTTGCGGAAATGCTGGGTTAGATGATTTCTAAGGCTGTCCCAGCCCAACGAGTCCCTGAACCTGTGGAGCCAGTGTCCAGTATCCCTTCTGTTTCTGACACTTGCCTCTTCCTTGGGCATGACTGACCCCTATATCTGTTCTAAAGTGGTTCTCCCAGGGAAAGGTGTGTCTGAATGCCTATGATGTCATTTAAAGATCTAGTCAGGCTCATGAAACCCTCCAGCAGCCTAAATGGAAACAGCCTACCCCTCCCACTGTGCTCAGAGCACAGACCCAGGCCCAGCCTGAAGGGATTGCAAAGCATGCTCTAGTGTGCATTTGTGGGGGAAGGGGTAGAAAACCCTACTCTTTTCTGCTCCAGACCGTCTGAGATGCTTGTGTGCCCTTGGGCCTTTGCCCAGTCCTCTCTTCTGCCTCAGACCTGGTTCTAAATTGGTTCAAGGTTTGGAGGAAAGCCTCAGAGGAAAGGATGTTTTAAGAGTCCTTAAATGCTGAAGTCACCCCAAGGACCAGAGGACCAAAGACCTCTATTGCCACCAGAGGGCGATCACAACAGCATCTGTGCAGAAAGCAGCTCCCAAGAATAACAGCAGTAAATTGCACCTAATGTGTTTATGAATGATGGAGGCTGAAGTGTGCATGTGTCTATGTGTGTGTACACACACGTACAATTGGGTGCCTGGAACTAAAACTTTGAAAATCTGCGAAGTACAATAAAATAAAATCTGCACCTCTGTTATATATTCACAGGATGTGGTGGAATAAGGTAGTTGAAAGTTTTCTTAAGGAAAATGTGAGCCAGAAGGAATAAGAATAGCATTTATATGAATAAAAGGGAAAAGAGTTCTCAGTGGCACGGTTGTCGTCATGGTACCTGTGATACTGTGTTTGTGTTCTGAGAATGCATGTGCATGTGTGTATGTGATTGAGTATGTGTGTTATGGGTGTGACTGTGTCAGCCTGAGTGTTTGTAAGCATGTGTGTGCACATGTGTATGTATATGTGTGAATGTGTGTCTGTGCAGGGCTCATTCAGACTTCCAGTGTGAGCAGACTTCAAGGAAGTCTGGACAAGACTTCCTCCTGTTCCTGCTCTCTGCCTCCAAACAAACAAACAAAATCATTCCTGAAAGTATTTATGGAGCCTCTAACACATGAGTTCCTCCTCAGCAGCATCTGGAAAAGCTCAGACCTGGCGAATTTAGAGCAGGCACTGAAGTGGGAAGGCGCTGGAGGCAGGAGTGCTGTCTCCCATGCAAATGACTGTTTTGCAAAAACACTTTCTCTTCTTTGATGCCCCAAACAATCCAGTGAGGTGGGCCCAGACAGGTCTGTAGCCCCCTTGCCTTGAGGAAACGAAGACTCAGAGGTGACATGATTGTCCCAGGGTCACCCTGCAGAAGTACAAGGACTGAGAACACACCATCGAGAATCCAGGGGACCAAGTCCCGATTATCACTACTTTTAGCAGCACAGCAGGCAAAGCAGGACAGGTGTAGGACAGAGTTTGCCATCGGCGACCTGAACAACACGGACAGCCATATTCTGTGACACGTGTGACTGTGGAGTGCATTAGTATCAATACAGTAGGTCCCTTAGGAATAAGTTGTGGATCTTTGCCAAGATTAGGTCTCAGTCTTTTGAGACCTAATCTCTCTCTCTTTTGAGACTCATAGGTCTCAAAGTAGGATCTTTGAGGACCTATGTAGATGACGTAGGGGGTACAGCTTTGATAGATTGTGACGTAAAAGCGTGAGTGTGTTAAAGAGTGTGGTTTGGGGTTCCTAATAGCTGTGTGACATCTGGCAAGTCGCTTCACTGAGGGTTTTTGTTTTTGTTTTTAATTTATAAAATAAGGATACTTAAATGCCCCCTGGCGGGATGGTGTTGGGACCGAAGGAAAGCATATAAGCAGAGTGCCCAGCTCCGTGCCAGAATAAAGAAAAAGTGCCACCAGTCTGAGTCGTCCTTGGTGAATGAGTCTCAATTCTGGGGTCCTGCCGGCAAAGCCCTTTCCCTTTCCTGGTTCCTAACACTCTCCCTCCTCGGCTGCCTCCTCCCTCCAGGCTTCAGTCGCTCCAGCAAAGTTCCCAACTTAGTCGACATGACGCGCGGCGCAGCCAATGGGAGGCGGAGCTTGCGTGTTTTTTTTTGGGGGGGGGGCGCGGAGGGCTGGGCCCCGCGTCTCTGGTGTCTGCCCTGCTCAGTGAATGGAGAGAGCGAGCGCCGGCCAGCTCACCCGGCCGCCCCGTACCCCAGCCTCCGCCGCGCTCCCGAGCCCAGCCCCAAGGCGGACCTCCCTGGGCGCCGTGTCCCACTGCGCTCGCCCCAGGTTCCAGACCCGGCCCGCACACCGGACCGCGGGCCATCGGGGCCAGGGGGCGCTCAGTACCTGGGCACTCCGAGCGATGTGCAGCGGGGCAGCGCCAGCCCCTCCGATGGAGCTGCTGCCGTCGCCGCCGCTCGGCGCGCCCCGCTCCGCCCGCGCCCCGTGCGCCTGAGCGCCGAGCTCGCTCCTCCTCCGCGCCAACTCCGCCGCACGCTCCCCAGGCCGTCCGTACTACCCAGCGCCTTCCCGGGCTCTACGCGTCTTGCCCCGCCGAGGTAGCCTCCTCTGGGCGCGGGCCCCTGCAAACCATGGCCCCCGGGCGGACAGGAGCCGGCGCCACCGTGCGCGCCCGCCTGGCGCTGGCCTTGGCGCTGGCGAGCGTCCTGAACGGGCCCCCCGCCGCCGCCTGCCCTACCAAGTGTACCTGCTCCGCCGCCAGCGTGGACTGCCACGGGCTGGGCCTCCGGGCCGTTCCCCGGGGCATTCCCCGAAACACCGAGCGCCTGTGAGTACCCTTGCCCCGCCCCACCCGGGCCACCCACCTGGGTCCCACAGAGGGGCCCCCAGGAGCCAGCTCCTGCCTTTTCCCTTGGCCATACTGTGTATGCAGTCTCAGCTCTCACCCTCTCCGGGATGGGGTCCTTCACTCTCTGACTTAGGGGTCTGTGGCTTTGGGCAGGTCTGGGGAGAGCGGTCTCAAAGCCCCGTGCAATGGGCAAAGATCCGTGCCTGTCCTGGGGTGAGGGCTCCAGACGCAGGGCCCGCTGACAGTTTCCAAGCAGAACGCTGGCAGGAGACGGAGAAGAGAATATTGCAGCCTACGAGATCTTAGGGTGAGGGTAAAGGGTCTGCGCTCATTATGAGGGGCGGGGGAGAAAGCTGAAGGATGATGGGACGTCAGGGCACGAAGACAGGAGAGAGGGCCGGGACCGCGACCCGCTTGGAGATCACGGTGGGCCGGCCGCTCTCTGGCTGCCCTTGCGCAGAAAGTTGAGAGTGTGTGTGAAGGTCTAACTTCGGAGGAACCAAACGAATTCAGAGTGGTTGCTCTCAAAACCCGCTCTGCCTGGAGTGCAGCCTTGGAGATGCCAAGTTGCAACCCGGGTGAATTTTTTTTATGGCTCGGTTATAAATGCCTCCCCAAAAAAGCCTGAGAAGGGAAATGCTGACAGCCCTTTAAATGAGACCGAGCGCTATAATCTTATAAACCGCACTCAGCCTCCGATGCTGGGCTTGGCAGCGGGAAGAGGCGCTTGGAGAGTGGGGTGGATTGACCCTCGTTTTAACCCCAATTGTGCAACCAAATATTTACATTTCATATGTCAACGTTTTGGAAACATTTATCATTTTGAACCTCGGACCAAATTCAAAACTTGGACTCAGGGTGGGCTCTTCCTAGCCTGCAGTCGGGGAGTGGGGAAGGAGGGAGAAGGGGTGGCGGGGGCCGGACCCGGCCTGGGAACACAGCCCAGAAGTGGGCGAGGGTTTGCTCTGGTGTGGTAGACTTCTCCATGTCTGGCTCTCCCTCCATCCTCTTTCCCCACATGTCTTAGGGGTAGGTGCACGGGGCTTCCACTCTGCCTTCTTGACTTTAGGCTGGAAGAGAGGAGCCATGAGTCTGAGATGAATTGTCCCAGAGCATGCCATTCCTGTTCCTCACCTCCTGTCACCTCATTTCTTCCCCTCTTCTTTATATATCCTTGGGTGGAGACACAATGGAACTGCCTTCCTTTTTCCTGGAGCTTTCCTTTCGCTGAAAATATCTCCCCATCCCACCCACCCCCGCCCCCGCAACTGCAATGATTATTCTGTGGGGTTGAACCATGCAGCAGTTCTAGAGGGTTAGAGCTTAACCTTCGTTAACACGCACACGGAAAACAAGACTCAGAAATGTGAAATGATTTGCCCAGGGTCACACCCCAAGTTGTGGCAATAAAAGGACCAGAATCCAGGTTTCCACAACTTATGATAGAACAAAGTATGTTTTATCATAGCTGTGAAAAAGTGGACTTAGTGGTATTTTGGATAACTAAAACTTATAAACTCCCCTCCCTCCTCACACCAGGGCCAGCCAGAGTTAGTGAAATAATAACTGTAGCTAATGGTTAATGAATGCTTTTCCTGCCTCAATTTGTTTACATGTGCTATCTCGTTGAATCTCTACGAGAGTCTTATTAGTTACATAGGTAATGCTTATTATTTCACTTTATGGCTAAGCCATCTTGTCATTTGCCCAAGGTAATGCAGCTAGTTAAGTGTTCGAATTTGAGCATGTCTGGTTCCTAAGTCCACACCCCCTGCTAGTCTGCTGGATATCATTGGAACAAGAGATAGTTTGGGCCAAGACCCTTAAACAGAAGGTCCTGGGAGGGTTTTGGCCGGGCTTGGGCCTTAGAATAGGTGGCTGTCGCTGCTGCTTCGGGTACACCTTGTGACATCAGCTTACTTTGCCATCAGCTGTCCTTTTGGAGACTATTTCTCGCCCATTCTCAAAATCAGGTTGCGTGTTTGGGAGACCGAGAAGAGTAGGCCTCTCTCCCCCGGCACGTAGAAAGTCTTCACAAGGTGCAGGCACAGCACCGCAGCGAGCGTGCCCCTCCAGGAGACTCAAGCAGCTGAGCTTGCGGCTTCCATCTGCTCTACAACTGGAGAAACCGGGCAGAGACGGGAGCCCGGGACATTGCCCCGAGCCCCTACTGGAGTCCCGGTCGCTGGCAGGCACTGGCAGAGTAGGAGGTGCTTTGGAATCCCTGACCCTCAGCCGTCTTGGTTCTGGTCACTGGTGCCACTTTGGCTGGGGTGCAGAGGGGTGGTGCGGCTGCCAGGCCGGCCCTCGTTCTCGTCTCTTTCCTCTCAGGGAGAGGAGGCAGCCTTCAGCAGCTGGGTCGGGGTGAAGGCAAGGGTTAGGCGTAGCCCACCAATAGTCCTTCACTGCCCTTCACTCTCTCTCAGTCAGCTCAGACATAACATTTTAAGTCTAGAAACTTTTGGGGGATATTTGGCGTGTCTCTGCAAAGGATTTCTTTAAGGGAGGAGTTTCTCATTCTTTCCTTCTTTCATTCATTCAACAAACATTACTTGGGCCTCTACTGCCTTCCCGTTGCTGTGTATAAAATCATTGCATATGCAGAAAAAAAGCCAGCAATTTGGTTTAAAGAATGTAAGCAAAGGACAGGAGAAGGAGACTTCCTCTAGTGAGCCCTTTCATCTCAGGGCTCGGTGTTTTGTGGAACGTACGTTTTGTCAGCATCACCGTGAGATGCTCAGGACCCTCCTAAAATCCACTTTTCTGATCTCACATGTTTACGCTGCGTCCTATAACAAAGAAGAAGCATTTTCTCCCTTCTTCGTTCCTGCTGTTCTGCCTCCCAAAGGGGCTTTTCTGAAGGGGCGTGTGTGTGTTTCTCTGGATGGTTTTGAATTCTGAGGCCTTGTCTGCTCATGGAATGCCATTAAGGAAAACCTGCATGGAGCTAATGTGGTCACCATTTGCACTTTGCTTCAGGCCTGGAATGGGGCCTGTTGAATTGTTCATAATTAAGCAGCTCTCCGAGTTGGGGGTCTGTGTTCCAGCTTCTTCTCCATAATGTCAGCACATCTCACAGAAAGAGAAACTCTTTGCCGTTTATAAACTACTGACAATTTTTTCCCCTCCATGAGGAGGTGACATCCACAAGAAAGCCAAATAAACGCAGAGGAGAATTTAGTGTAATTTATTATCCCTGCAGCAAAGATAGAGGACAGGAGGAGAGGAAGTGAATGGCGGTGCCTGAAACAAAACATTTACCACAGAGCACAGAGTAAACAGATGTTGCATTTACCCTTCTGAGTACAAAAGGAGCCCACAGATGTAATTCTTCTCCAACCACAATCTCAGCCTGGAAAAGAGGAGACAGATGAAAATGAACTGTCACGTGGGGCCCCTTCTCCCCATCCTGCCTAAAGGCAGGCAGAGGCCCACTTCGCACCCGCAGCGAGGTGGTGGCCTGAACAGCGGAGTGGGGCAAGAGTGGACATCTTTGGTTTTTCACTTGGCTCCGGGACATGCTGGAGACTGCTGTATTTAAATAAACATTTCCTGTTTGCGAAGGAAAACGGGCGAAAGGCTGAAACGTGAGAATGTGGTAACTTAATTTTCTCCATCACTCCAGATGACGGCGAGCTTCGCCAGTGGTTGGGTCCAATAAAAACCCACACCGTGTCATAGGCTTTCCCTCTCTTGACCACAGAGGTCCCAAGGTCAAGTGGGAGGCTTTCCAAGATGCTCAACAGCCAAGCCCTGCGTCCTGGTACTCCCAGCCCTCGGGGCCAGCTCAGACGGCCATGGGCTAGCGGGGGAATCACAGGGCCTCTCTGAGCTAACTGACCATGTGGCCTTTCGGGGAAGCATAGTGCTTTGCAACTCTAAACAGAGTGCTTTACCTCTCTGGGCCTCTTTTTCTCCTGAAAGTAGAATTCTAATATAGTCTTAATGGCTTTCCATTTATGGTCCTTCCCCGGTATCTAGAAGAGTGCCTGGCATATACCAGATTTTCAACAAATATGTGTTGACTAAATGAATGACTACCTTCGTTCTTACAAGTGAAAGGGAGGCAATTATAGGTTTATATTTTTATGTATGGCTAGGGACAATTTACTAGTTATTGTAACTCATGAGTTATTAAGGGTTTCTAAAATTTGGCTCTCATGAACTAAAATTCCTTCCTGGAGTTACCAAGGACTCCTAATGAATGATTCACCCTGGTTGCCAGGCATTGCTTAGCAACCTTACAAAACTCCTACTGTGCACATGCCCATGAAAAGAGCTAGAAATCCTGGACACTTAAATCCTAGGACTTTCTAATCAGGGACTCTTCAGTAGCATCCTGTACTCTCTGTGGTTTTTGATTGCTGCTCTTCTTGTATTAATTGATGTATTTGTAGGATCATTATTGTGTCGCTTTTGCAGATCATCTGGGTCTTATATTATCTCTGCATTTTTGCCACTTTGATTGTTACATTGTTTCTCTCCAGTTCGGTTTGTTGTCAATAAGTTCTCTCTCTGCTGGAAAGTGTGAACAGTGGGTCTGAGAGTCGTGGGATCTTTTTCATCAATTACATGGGCCATGACAAGGAGGTTTCAGAGCCCCACACCTAGTGGTTCAGGAGTGGGCTCTTGGAGACGGCTCTGGTTTGAATTCTGGCTCTGTTCCGTCTTTGCCGCTATATCCTGAGCAGTCACTCCACTGTGGGCTGCAGTCCATTTAAAGCCTTCGTAGCGTATTTCCATCCTTGTAATAATACAGGGGCGACAACTGCACTGGTCCCGTGGCAATGTTGTGCACACGGCCCAAGGTGACCCATGCACTGCACTCAGCACAGTGCCCGGCATAGTGTTTCGCCAGCTCCGCTTCCTTTCTCTTGCTCGTAGAGTGTGCGTGGTAAATGCTCCTCTTGGGGAGGATTAAAGGAAATAATGCAAAGGAAGTCCTTAATACAGTACCTGGCCCGTAGTTACTCCGCAAACTCTAGTGATAGTGGCCGTGGCTGTTCACTTCCATTTCTGCACCTTGGGCTGCATCCAACCGGAAGGTTTGAGAAATGCCCACTCTAAGTGTGTCCCGTGGAGGTAAGTTCCGAGCCTGCGCATAGGTTATGCCTCACAGCCTCATGCCCCGTTTCCTCCCTCTGCTCTCTGGCTAAGCCCAGGTTGGCCTCCGTTCCGTAAAGAGGGGATTAAGGTTGAAGTGGTTTATATCTTTGCCATGGGCATGATGCTTTGTGGTACATTTAAATATGGAATGCAGTTTATTTATTTATTTTGGGGGGTTGGATTTTCATGGGGAATTTTTGGCCCTGACTTTTTTTTTTCAATGCTCATTCCTCCTGTCTTTCCCTAAATACCCCCTTGTACTGACTTCCTGTGTTTGCCTCCATTACTGCTTTTACTTGAAACAGCTGCATTTACTAGCATGCTCCACCCTCATTATGTAAGGTGGTCTTAACCCTTTTTAGAACTGCTGAAAAGAAAAAAAAAACAAACCAAAAAAAGGCATGGAAGCTTTTTGAGAGAGCTTTTCTGAACCCCCACTAATTCTGGATAGGACAGACGCAGAGGTGTTTGACTTTTCAAGTCTCCCCATTATGAGTTATTCTCCAGCCTGAAATTTAAATCAGCCTTGCCCAGGTGGAATGAGTTTATACGTGATGGGAAAGCTCCGATACCCTGTTCTGCAGACCTGGATTGTGTTTTGCAAGTACTGTTGTTGCGGGTCTGCCACGGGATGCACTTTCCCCCCACCTACTGTGGTCTTCATCGTTGTGTTGCCAGCATTGTCTCTGATGCAGCGCTTCCCTGGATCATGTGTGAAGAGGTATGTGATGAAACGTCCTCAGTGCTGAGCAGATAGGGAGGTAGGAAAAGGAGCGATATTTGTGGGTAAATATGTGGACTGCAGAGCCAGGCAGGGCTCCAGCCCTGGTTTACTGCCTACTACCTGGGCGGCCTCAGTTTCCTCATTTGTGAAATGAGAAATAATAATAATACCCCCTTCATGGGCTGCTGTGAGGATTGAATTAACTCACATTGACTGCTTGGATCCAAGTACATAAGTATCCCTATCATTATTATTATTGTAGTTCTTACTGACTGTAGGCTTCCTTCCAGAGAATGCTCAGGTTAAAGCCTGATTTGGAAAACTATGGATTGACAGGGTTGAAAAGTATGCTCTTGTCTGAGTCCCAACCATGTACCTGTTTCTCTTCCACCAACATAATTTTGGAGAAAGTGGCAACTCTCCTCTAATTCCATCCAGCGGTGAGGAACTCAGTTCTTCCTAAGGCAGTTTATTCCATTTTTAAAAGACAGTTCCAAGAATAGTTTTTTTTCTTTGTTTGGGGGTTGAACTTATTTCCCATTGATTGTTGTTACACGGAGCAAGTATAATCCTTCCAAATGATAGGATTTCAAAAATCGTAGTGCTCCTGTGCGTCTCACTACCCGCGTCTCCAAGCCTCCTGTTTCCTCCCGTGCGTTTTTAGAACTACCTCAACTCTTGTGTGTGTGTTAAACCTAAGACAGGCTCTCTCCCCATTTCTAGTTACCTTTCTCTACATAGGTTCCAGTCTTCTTTGCCTGTATTAGAATGAGACTGTCTGCTCTCTTGCTATCTTGACTTCCATCAGTGTGTGTGAAACGGACATTTTCACTTTGGACAGCTGTCCCCTGGCTTGGCTCACTTTAACCAGAGGGCCCACTGCATCACCCATGTCCCCTCATCTTCCCCCTTGCTGTTGGTCCTATTTTCCCCCATCCCAGACTTGTGCAGTTGACTTTTTGGAGTCTAAGCGCAATGCTGTACATTTATCTTGATTAATTTTTGGCCAATAGTTTAATTTCGTCATCTTTTCAGGATCACTTCCTATTTGGAGTTTCTCATCTAGCATATTAACCATTCCTCTCCGCAGTTCCTCTGCAACTTCAGTGAGCTTGCCCTGCGGGTCGACATCCAGGTTGTCAATATAATCAACAGAGTCCTCTCTGCCTTTTTCAAAGTCTCTCTATGGTCTGAGGTGCGGATTCCATAAATATTGGTTGGCCAAAAAGTCCATGGTTTGGTTTTGTTTTTTGTTTTTTGTAGATGGTTCTAGCAGCACTTAATTGTATTTGAACTTAATTCAAACAATTTTGTTAGATTGTATTGTGACAACTCTCATACCAGCATGCATTAAAAAAACTTATCAAAATTGGTGAATTTTTGTGCAGACATTTTAATATTGAAGATGGAAGAAGATATGCAACATTTTTGTCATATTATACTTTATTATTTCTAGAAAGGAAAAAATGCAACTGAAATTAAAAAAAAAAAAGATTTGTGCAGTATATGGAGAAGGTGCTGTGACTGATGGAATGTGTCAAAAGTGGTTTGAGAAGTTTCTTGTACTGTTGACATTTTGGCCAAATGTTTCTTTCCTGTGGGGCCATCTTAGGCATTGGAAGACATTTAGCAACACCTCTGGCCTGTACCCACTAGAAGCCAATAGCAGGAGATAGCCGACATACTCAAAATATCCAAATCAATAAAGTTATTGGTGAAGATGAAAAATGGTTCTTTCATTTTATGGAAAAAGCCACACGGACTTTTTGACCAACCCAATATATTGTCCTGTTCTCTCTGGCTGGGATGGATAAAAGTATTGAGGTCTTATTGGCGCATAGCATCTTCTTTCCCTGGGGTTCTGTTGTTCACATTTTCTTTGGAATGAATTCCTATTAATGCTTAATTCCTCTGTTTGCCAAATTTTTCTAAGCTCTTGGTCTCTCATAGCCCTTTTCATCATGACTTTAGCTCTATCCTTGTCCTATTAGGCTGTCGCCAGAAGCCCCACCAGTATAGGGTGTATGTGTGTAGAGGTGTGTATGTGGTATTCTCTATTGGAAAATATTTTAGCTTGAGAAACGGCCCCTCTGTCAGTAGCAGAGCTCATCTGAGAAGCTTCAGTTTCCCACAGTGAGGTCTTTACCATCTTGGGTGCCTGTAGGCATAGGGCTTACGGCATGAGTGGTGCTGGGACTGAATGAGATAGGGGATGAAACACGGAGGACTGAGGCTGGCAGACTCTCCTCAAATCTCTGTAAGTCGCCACCACAACTATCACTTACAGGTTATAGGCCCCTCTTTGTGCCTGGCACTGCTCTCATGCTTCCCAGGCGTGGCCTCACTTAGCCTAACAGTCATGCGAGGCAGGAACTCATACGGCCCTCACTGTACAGATGAGGAACCAAGTCAGAGACATGAAGGAATGTCCCCAGGTGAGGGCAAGTGAGCCAGGGTTTATCCTGGCAGGCCACTCTCAGGTCTGCACTCTAACTGATCACTGATCACGTCACTCCTCTCAAATCTTTTAAGTCAGACTCTTCTCTGTCTTCCAAATTCAATTCTCAAAGAATAACTGGAAGAAAAAACAATGAGCCCCAGTTGGATCATCAAGCATCTGTTTGATGCAAGGCATCTGGACAGGAATGCCAATGGGATGTTCTGGACACCTGGTGGAAGAGCCATCATGTCCAGTCAGGGAAGCAGGTGGTACTGGAATTGGAGCTCCAGTGGGGCTTCCATAGGTAGCAATGGGAGCATGGTACAGGTTCACAGATGTTCATGGTTATAGGGAACCTATGAGGGGAAGAGCCCAATTTAAAACTGAGGAAGTTGTAGCTAACCAGGCCATTTGAAACAGAATCCAGTAGGTCAAGTCTAGGGGAAATATCACCATGGTTCTGTGGCTAATTATTATTTTTAAAAATTTTGGAATTTGAGGGTATAGACCCTCCAAGAACAGTTCTGATGAGCCTGCTTGACCAGTATCCCCCCCTCCCCCGCAAGTATCTGCTTAGCTTTGGGCAGGAATTGCCTTTCTCTCCAGTTAGATGCACCCCTCATGCTCTCTCGGCCATGGCCTCCCGGCTCTGCCCACGCTAAGACCCAGTTCTGCTAGAACAGAAGGTGCCTGAGATACATCCTGGTCCAAGTTCATGTGACTTCACTTTTCATGTCCTTATCACTGCTTGTGTGGGCTCAGACTCCTTCTCTTGTCCAAAATGCCAGTTGGGTTCCTGACCCCTGATTCATTCAGCTCTTTGGAAGCAGTGTGGGTTGTGGTTCCTGAAAGTCTGCCAGCACATTCAACCACCCACCTTGACTCCCTCTTGGGTTTTTCAGCCTCCCCGGTTCCTGTCTGCTACTCGGCGTACCCATCCCTTGCCCCCCTGTCCTCTGTGATTAGTGTACGCCCTGACTCAGGCTGGTCTGCATGGCGCGGAGATCGTGAACTCCTCCTCTGAGGCTTGTGGGCCTGACCATGGATTCCTGCATCTTGTGCATCTCTCCTTGATCCTGAGCTGCCCCGGCCCCTGCTTTGACCCTTTCCAGCTTGGCTTCTTGCTCTCCCCTGCCCTTCATGTAGCTCTCCGTAGCCTTGGTCACTGAATTTGGACCTCCACCATCTAAGCCTCAGGTCCTGAGATTGGATGGTGGAAAGAGTTTTGTGGCATAGGCCTTCATTGGAAACTGCAGACTCCCGGCCTATTGGCTGAGTCCTGGAGCAGCTGCCCACTTCATCTTCAGGACCGTGTGAAGCCTTTTACGACACCCAGGTGGTGTGTAGAGGCGCCCCAGGGCCGGGCTTGGTGAGTGGCGAGTGATAGCCTGCCCCTGAGCTCCGCGCAGCCCAAGCAGGGAGAAGAGCCGGTTGGTCTGTGATTGAAAGCTCCGCGATGAGCGTTTCATGGGCGGGCTGTCCTGCCCGGGAATGTGTTGCAGAAGTTTCTCGACTGTCTAGCACTTTCCTGACATTCTTTTTTCTCCTCCCCATCTCCGCTCAACTCTAGAATGTAGATAGAAAACTGTTTTATATGTGGGGGTTTCTAAGTCGTATTAATGGGAACCAATAGGGAACACTATTTGATATAACCTTAAATGAGTAAAAAGACCTAGGCAGAATCCTGGTTTTAATCACTGTTTCTTAAACTGTGGGACATTGTAGGAGTATCCTTCTGAGTTTCAGTTGTCTTAACTGTAACCTTTAGAATGGTAGGAATGACATTTCTCTCATGGAACTGATGCAATATTTAAATGAGATCAGATATCTACAGATTCCTCCTAAATTTAATGCTGAGCAAATACCTTAATGAGCCCACCTATAACATCTGATTTTAACCACTAAATTCTGTGTCTGAAAGGTGATCAGGGTTCACCTTAGAATCTGGCATTTATCAATGATCTTAAAAGCTTGCTCAGTCACCCATGTGTTCGGACTCTTATTTATCAAGGTGAATATTTCACAAATGCAAATATAGCCTCACACCAGCCATGTCAGCAACCCAACCAGGTGGAGTTTAGAGGCCTTGTTGCCTAAATGAGTTAACAATTATTTATTAATTAATAAACATCAGTTTCCAAGAACGTAGAACCAAAGAGGGGACTCCATGAGGGATGGAGCCATTTAAAGGAGCCCTTTGGTCTTACTACAGCGTGTCCCAGGAGCAATAAGGAGTAAGCGGGTGAGACATCCTCGTACCCACAACAGCTCAAAATAGTGGGAAATCAGTGTAGGCTGCCCCTCCCCACCAAACGACTGACAAGGTGAGGGCCAGCAGGCTAGGGTCAGAGAGGAGGGTTATGGGATGGTGGAAATGCTAGGATAATGAAGGATGTGACACCAGTCCCTCAGGAACCACAGATGAAAACAAGCTCCGCTCAGCACTTTCAGTGGGTATAGATGTATAGAAAAAGTCACACCTCATTAAAAAAAAATAGTGCAAATAGAATTAAAAAAAAAAACTCATGGGGAAAATATTAATCTGAGAACAATTGTCTCTGAGAAAGCAGCTAGCTGGCAAACAACACAGTTCTGTATTTTATTAAAGTCCTAACTCTGTAGAGCAGTGACCTTATTTGAGAAGCATTTAATAAACACTGACACACAGCACAGCAGCTTTTGAGGCCATGACAAGATACAGGGACGCCTTTGGGCGGCCAGCTCGCCCTCTTGGGCTGTTCCAGCTGTAACTAGACCACAGGACACTGTTTCCCTGTGGTGTTAACTCCAAGATTCTTCTCTCTTAGCTTTAACTAAGCAGGTAGGAATGTTCCCAGGGGAAAATGAAGGAAGGGGTTTTGGACTGAAATTTGCCGTTTGGGCAGGTTTGCCTAGGAGTGGGGGAGCCTGGGGGCCACTCACCTTTGAGGGGAAGGGTCTGGGAATGGTCAGGTGGCTCAGTTTCTCTTTGGAAATCTTGTCTTGTGCCTGGAGACCTGTGATGTCCACGTGTATGGCGCAGGGTGGTCTCTGGTCCTTTGGAGGGGAAGACGTGTGGCTTGCAGTAGCCCTAAGAAACACGTGCACTACATCTCCTACTAGAAGTTGGCACATTTTTTTTCCATCGCTGCCAGCTTACAAGTCCTGAATTTCTGCCATGGAACTCGGTTCTGTCCCCCGCCCCCTCTCATTTTCCCTAGTCAAGAGATTTCCAGGCTTCTGAGGTCTCTCTGGAGATCATCTGGTCTACCCCTCCCCCCTGAGCTCAGCCCACCTGGGCAGATGAAGGCCTCAGAGCATAGTAGGAGGGGACCCAGCTTTGTGGTGGGAGCTGCTCTCGTGAGAAGTCCGCCCTGCTTTCCATTCACGCCCGTCACAGCATTTGGTCCTCGGCAAAGATCTCTCGGAGCCATAGGGAACTTCTGCCAATCTGGGAAGGCAGGCAAACAAGAAGAGGGACCAAATCTAGTACAAAAAATAAGGCCGAATGCAGGGCCAGAGTGGGGGATTTTGGATTGCAGATCATATCCTGAGAACCCTAAGCACAAAGGTAGCGTGCTTAGGGTCTAGAATGGGAAGACCCCCATTAGGAAAACTGCAAGGGAAGGAATGCTGGGACCCAGGACTGTAGCAGGAATCTAAAATGGGAAGGCCACTCACTCCATGGGAGTTTGTAACAACCCTAGTGCCACTGCCCGGCTCCCTGCCCCCGTCTAATTACTTCATTCCACTGATGGTAACCAGTGCCCTCTGTTTACTCTGTTTAGGCATACATGTGAATACTTTCTCAAATGTTTCCCATAAGCTTCCCCCTGCCATGTGCCCTCCTTGTGTGTTCTAGAAATTTTGCAAAGACTTACACGTCCTCTGGGTCCTCTCCTGACTGGAGCTGCATGCTGATTGGAGCCATAGTCAGCCAGGAAGCGCTCTTCTGCCTTTAAAACAGGAAACATCTCCTTCCGAGAAGACTGCACTCCAGTTTTCTTTGTGTGTTGCTAACGAACAAAGAGGCCCCATTGCAAAACGGCATTTCATGAGCACAGTGGGGCCGATAGCACCTCCTGCCAAATGTGACTGTGCAGTTGTTGGAGGGGGCGGGGGAACAGCTCTGTCAAGAGGAGGGCCGAAGGAGGCAGCCCGGGGGAGCTTTAAGCACGGGCAGCATGGCGTAGTGGGGAGAGAATGCTTGCCTGGGAATGTGGAGACCTGGCTGTACCTCTGACACACCGAGTGACCTTGGACTAGTCACTTGACCTCTCCAGGCCTCAGTTTCCTTGTCTTTAAAGGAGATGAGGGGAGTAGACTGGAAGATCTCCAAGGATCCTTTCAGCCCTATGCATCCTCACTTCTGGGGGCTGGGATTTGGGGTTTAGACCTGAGCCAACATTCAGCCAACCCAAGGGACTAGCTAGAGGCAATAGAGAGGCCAGGACAGCTGCTTCAGGGAGTGGCTGGTCCTTGATTAAGGCTCAAATAATTAGCTCAGCTCCACAGTAAGCCTTCTGAAATTAGGAAAGAAAAAGATGTTTAGTTTCCAAAATAGCAGTCGGTGTTTCTTAAAACGGATTGGCTTTGGGCTTTTGTAGACTTTATGCACAGACATAATCTTCCTTTTTCTACAGCAGAGCAGTTTAGTCTCCACGCTGGAGTTAGTGTGACCTGTGTGTGAATGCGATCACAAGCCAGTAATCCCGGCACGTTCTTTAACAATAGCCTGCTTCTCTGGGTCGCCAAGAGGGTCCAGTGAGGTAAGACGTGTCAAGCTCAGAGGACAGTGCCTGGCATTAAATAATGACTCAAAAATTCATTATTCTTACTACCTTTGCTGCTTAGCAAGCCACCCCAAAACTTCGTGTTGTGAAGCAATGATGATTTTATTATGCTCCATGCTTCTCTGGGTCAGGATTTTGATTATGGCTCAGTAGGGACGGCTTCTCTCTGCTCCCTGGCACCTGAGGCTTCAGTGAAGAGTGTGGGAATGACTGGGAGAAATTTGAATGGCCTCGTGCTAGAATCACATGTATGCTGGTCATTCATGTGTCTGGCACCCAGGCTGGGTGGTCTTGAAGGCTGAGCTCAACGGTGACTATTGACCGGAGTGCCTACATGTGACCTTTCTATGTGGCTTGAGCTGGCTTGCAGCATGGTGACCCTTGAGTTTTTTACTTCTTAATTGGAGGCTCGCAACTCTGAGAATAGTTGTGCCATCATGTTTTCAAACCTATGCAGCCATGCAAACGTCATCTTTTTTTTTCTATAATGTGTAACTAACCTTTTAACTAGATTCAAAGCTTCTTGATGGCAGGAGCTGTGCCTTTCTCTGTGGCTTCGTACAGTACTTCTGAAACTGACTAAGTCAACACATCTTTAAAAATTACATTGAATTGGATAGGTGGAAAGACCCTGGGTTTCAAAGCCAAAGGGATTTGGATTAAAAAGATCTGTATTCAGAATGTGCCCTTTTGGCAAATCACTTGTCTTTGTAGATTCAATTTTCTCATTAAAAAAAAAAAAAGTTAGTGACACCTATCTCAAGTATTGTTCTAAGAATTAGGGATAATGTAGGCAAAATGCCCAGTGCACTCTTGATGCTAATGAGCCTTGTGAGGCACCCTGGCACTGTGGCTAGCACACAGATGCTTGGCGTAGATAGATCTTGTTTTGAATTTCATTGCTTATTGTTCTGTGTCTGCGATAAGTTATTTCATCTCTTTGAGTCTTAGGATCTTCATCTGTAAAATGGGTATAATAGTAAATGCTTTTAGGGTATGGTGAGGATAAGGAGTCTGTCATGTAAAGCTCCTTGCTCAGTCCCTCATACAGTATGGACTTAATACGTAGTATCTATAAACTGAGTAGCCTCAGTTAACAATTGTAGTTCTTTTGTTTGTATTGTATATCGATTCACCCATGAATTATGCATTCAGTGACTATTTATTTAATGCTAATGCATCACCGTAGCCTAATTTCTCAAGTCCCTGCATACTGGGGTCCACTGACACCTAGGTCTAGGAAGATACCCTCCTGGGATAGAGGGTCTCCCAGGAAAAGGAGCTGTAATTGCCCCTGTGGGCTTTTGACCCCAGAGTTCCCCCTGCCTTCCCCAATTATAACCATTTTGCTCAGATATCCACATGACTCTTTTCTTTGTTGGGTCTATTCTCTTTCTTACTGCTGTGCAGGCAGGCATGGTAACTCTTACCTTGCGTCTGTTTTTCTTGTTGCCTTTTAAAAAGCATTGTTTTCCTGGCTTAAATTTGGCAAACTATACTAGCCGCATTTGTGTGGTGCAAAGTCGGCACGTCAGGCTTAGATTCTTTAGGTGGCTTGTGGGACCTGAGGCTCTGTGAGGAATCGTTGACTAGGAGCGCCTCCTTCCCCCACCACTCAAGATCTCCCAAAAGCCTCTGAAGTTGCCTCCTGTCTTCTTGCTTTTGTAAGTCCATCCACCCCTCCCTCAGAATAGGCATGTGTTAGGTTTTGGCTGCCCAGAATTCAGTCTCCCTTCCTAGCAGAGTACCATCTTCTGCAGCCATGGGATACATCCAGGTGGATTTGTCTGGGGACCTTACCTTCTCCTAGTCCAGGGGTGGACTCATAACCTAGGTCAGGTTGATTGGAAGCATCCTTCCTGGACTTAAAATCTTCACTAGCACAAGGAGATTGGGCCTGACGGCTTGTCATTTCATCTAAGCACTTGTGAAATGACCAAACATGCCCACTTTCCCTTTCCCCAGACTCATTCTTAAGATTCCCATTGAATCCAGAGCTTCTCAACAGCCTTCTAGCGAATTTCCTTTTGCTAGAGTTCATAAACTTGCAACTAAATAACTCCAACTGGGAGAGCCACAGACAAAAATCTTCTGTGAAGAAAGTTGCATAATGAGAAAGATTACGCCTGATGCCAGGCATTTACAGAAAGGCAGACCTGGATTTGAATCCCAGTTTTTCTGTTCACCAGTTGAGTGCCCTTCGGCAAGTTCATTTTTCTCTTAGGATGTCAGTATCATTGTAAAATAAGGATAATGAGTTCTGAAACCCTGATTCTCAAACTAGGCTGCACATTGGAATCACCTGGGGAGATTTTAAAATTACTGATGCCTGGGTTTCATCCCAGTCATTCCGATTTAATGATTTTGGGATACTTCCTGGGTGTCATGAGTCTATAAAGCTCCCAGGTGTTTCTGATGTGCATTTTTTGAGAAAACTGACCTAAAGAAATTTTTCAAATTATAGAGAATGTTAAATAAGTTATGTTAAATGGTTAGCATAGTGAGGGAATTGATAAAAGTTACTCTCTTTTCTTTCTTAAGGTGAGTCAGAATCACTTGCTTTTGCTCCTAGCACAGTGTCCTTCGTGTGGAGTAGTCACAGTGATACATGACAACCGTGGCGCCACATTACCTCACTCACTTATACTGTGTGAGGTGAAGGCCAGTTGTAAATGTAGCCAGAATTATGGAATGTACAAAAACGTGATTACTTTCACCTCCATGGAGCAACTGGGGCACGTTCAACAAAGCCTCGTGATAGTGTTCTATGGAATGACTGCTTTAATGGATAGAAAAAATTGATTTGTAATTACCATGGCAACAGCAAAACTGAATGATGTCTTCCCGAGGGATGTAGACCAGGACCCAAGAGGATTCTCTTCCAGATATGCCCTGCAACTTGCTGAGTGACCTTGGCTCAAGCAGTTCAACTCTGGAGTCCTCAGTTTCCCCAGAGCCCATTTTCCAATTGGGGCAGGTCCAAAATAATTTTCTAAGGAAATGTGTCAACATGACAATTGTTCAGACAATGATGAGAAGGTCCCATAGGAAGCAGAGTGAAGGTGGGGCCTTGAGCCTCTTAGGGGAGGTAATTATAAAAGCTAGTCCTGTTGTCAGCTGCCTCTTTTCTCCCCTGACCCCTCTCATCTTACCCTGTCCCATATCTTACTATGCAGGAATCTAGCCAAACCTCTGTTTTTATAATATCCTTTCTGTAAAGAGGATGCAAAGGAAAACTTTCCTTTAGCCCAGTGTTTTTATACCTTAGTACTATTGACATTTGAGGCTGGATATTTTGTTGTTGCAGCGGGGCTACCTGTTCATTTAAAAGTATTTAGCAGCATCCTTGACCTCTGCACACTAGATCCCAGCAGCATACACCACCGCCCCTCCTCTTGGTCCGACAACCGAAAACTGTCTCCAGACGTTGCCAGGTGTCCCCTGGAGGACAAAATCACCTCTGGTTCAGAACCATTGCTCTAGCCCAAAGTCAATGACGTGTGTTTAAATTAATAAAGAACATAAATGTTTTGTATGCACAGTGGTTAATCTCCATAGTGCCCTCAGAGATTTTCTCAGGAGCCTGTGGGCCAGACAGCTACCAGGAATCCTTACATTGATCGTTACAGGTGGGGGTTTGGAGTCACAGCGAAGTTGGCGGTGATAATAACAACCACAGCTATCGTTTATTGAGTGTTTATGATGTGTTATGTGCATAGCGAAGTACTTTAGATATTACATTGTCTCAATTAATACTTACATTGACACAGTTGGCAAACCGGTGGCTAGTAGGCCAAATCCAGTCCTCCAACATGTTGTGCTTGGCCCACGTGGTATTGGCTCACATCATTTTTTTTTTTAATGTCAAAATCTTGCCATCACTTTAAGATTGGGTGAATTCATATAAAAATCTATTTCTAACTTTCCAAAAGTTGGAAAATTTTGCAACGGGTCAGCCTGGCTCTGTGGCAGTGATCGATGGCTTTCAGATGAGGCATGTTTCCATTCACCACAGTCCCCACCCCTCCCGTAGTGACCCCAGCACTGACCCTGTGTGTCAGCTGCCATTCGGCATCACGCTGTTTTCTTTGCTCAGCCTGGCTCTCCTCATCGGTACCACCTCCTGCCGCCTCTAGGCTGCTGTATTCGTGGCTCACTCCTCACACCCACACTGTGCTGCATATATTACCGTTCTCATTTTAAAGATAGGAGAACTGAGGCGCAACCAAGGGAAAGGTTTGGCCAAGTTTACAGAGACAATAAGCAGCAAAGCTGGGAGCGAACCCGAGCCGTCCTACCTTGCCGGAATGGCCGTGCCTGTGTCGCAGGGCAGCCACTGGCGAAGCCTCCCTGCGGCCTGGGATGCTCCAGCCAGCTCTTCTGCATCTTAGGGTTTCCGCAGAGAACCAGCTCTGGGTCCCTTTAGCTCACCAGGAAACCCACATGTCGCCAGGATAGGAAGAGCACCCTCTGAGTGTAGCTCCCAAGCTGCGTCTTTCTTGCGTCTCTGCCACTCTTTGGTTTCTGTCCAAGGGCTGCTCACACACTCCCACGTAGCCGAGAGGCCAGCTGGTGTGTGTGCTTCTGCCTGAGACAGGCCGCTTGCCTGCGGGGAAGATGTGATTGCTTTAGGAAATTAAGTGGGAGTGATTAATTAGGAAATGTACTGAGGACTCTGGAAAGAAATAGCAGAAAAGAAGAAAAAAAAATTGGAACCCTGAATACAGAAATGCTTCTGGCCACATGGCTAAGGATACTGCGTTCAGTGGAACCGAAAGCATTTGATCCTGTTTTTCTGCTGCTGCAGCTTTGATACAGCCCCCTTGCATGGGGGTGCTGGAAGGAACCATAAAGTCAGCTGGCCCAGCCTTTCCTGCCACCAAATGGTGAAGGAAGGCTCAGAGAGACCACCAGGAGAAGCTGGCAGCTTAGAAGGAACAGCAGGGTTTCAGACTGAGAAAGATCTGAGTTGGAATTATTGATGCCTTCTTGCTAGATGTATAATCCTGGGCAGATCTCTGAACCCGTGCGTGGGCTTCTCACTGTGAAATCAAGGTAGCGTTGGCTATTGCCAAGGCTTATTGCAAGGAATTAGCGAGCAGAGCCAGGCACAATGACCGCTGGTAGGCAGTAGGCGCCAGGCACTGTTCTGACACATTGCTTGCGTTTTCTCAATTTTTGCAACATTCCTGTATGAGGTTGGTACTATATTACATTATCTCATTTTACAGATGAAAAACAAAGGCACTGAGAGTATACATTATTTACCCAGTGTCCCATAGCTAGTAGGTGGTAGGGCCAAGTTTCCCATGCAGTCGGATTCAAGGATGCACATTCTTAATCACTAGGCATTGTGCCGCTTAAGCATATTATATAATTTATAGATAATATTACATAATCAATAAATAAAATAACATTTGCATATGATATAATTCATATGTCATTTTTACGTATAATTTATATAAAATTTTAATATACATTTTTACTATATCTAAGGTGTTATATTAGGCTGACCCTTATGGAATTATCATTTTTGTTGGTAGAAAAGGTTGGATAATAGTAATTTGCTGATGTTCATTCTAATATGATACTTAAGTCACAGAAATTTCTCTGGCCTTCTCTCTCTCTCCCAGAAAATGTGCATACACACACACACACACACACACACACACACACACACACAGAGACTCACCGTTTTCTCCTCCATAAAGTGGAGCTACCATCCCCGACACATGGTGCTGCTGCACCTCATCAGCCGGACGACATGTGTGGAAAGCGCCTTACACAGTGCTCAGTAAACAGGGTCCATTATGATTCTCTGGTCACGGCACGGCTCCCACACATCTGCAGGGTCCTGCTACGTAATACTCTTTCTTTCGTCCCTACTGGCTTGGCTTTGGTTTGAGGGTCTCCATGTACAATAAAACATTTAAGTTACAGGTGAAGTATGGAACCCAGGAGCTATTTTTTATTCCATGGGACTTTGATCTTTTCAATGTGCTTCGGTCAAACACAAAGCTTCCTGGGAGGCCAGGCTGAGTGTCGTCGCCCTCCAGACATGTAAGAATTACGGTGCTGCTCGCGTGAACTATCCCCTGCGCTCCGCCTCGGAGCTCATTCCTGCTGGGTTTACTTTTGAATCCTTGTGGCACAGTCCTGTGCTATTCTGGCTGAATTTTGAGCTTGTCAGTGAGCCTTCTCTTTGGAAACTCTACTCAGCTCCAGTACCATCTGTGGGTTTAATATAGTGGAAAGTCCCTCTTGACCTCTTGGGGTGTAGGCGCTGCGTCTTTGAGGAGAATTTTGTGGTGGTGGCCCCACTCTTCTCAAAGGACGTGCCAAAATGAGCTTGGAGAGACTGGTGGCCCATGGCTGACCTCCTGCTCTTCAGCTCCGGCTGAGCGCCTGGATAGGTATTCTCAGTCCTCTGGGTCAGCCTGGACGGCCACGAGGAGAGTCAGCGAGGAGCGAGCCACCCTCTGGGGCCCCTTCTGCTCCCCTACCACCCGTGGTTTGGGCCCGTGCCCTCATACTGGAGCTTCGCAGCAGCAGTGAGTGCCGGCTTTGACTGAGGCCTCTTGTGGGGTGGGGCCCTCTGCTGTTCCTTATTGTTTCATTTAGCCCTCACAAGAGTAGGATTAGGTTCAAACCGAGGCAGGGAGAGTAAATAGCCTGCTGTGGTTATAGATGTGGCAAATGGCACGGCTGTGGCTCGGGCCAGTCTGACCCGCAGCTTTGGCTTCTTAACCACCACATTCTGCAGCTTATAATAGTCTTCTTACTTTTGCGGTGCTACCACCTAAGCCTCCCTGACTCTAAAGCAGCAGGTTTTACTGATTCCCACGTGTAAAAACAAGTGTGGAGAGATGATGCAGATGAGCCCTGAATTAGAGCCCGGATATGCCTGTGCACTGAGTTGCTGCCTGTGGAGTGCGGCTTCCTTGAGTGAATTCCAAGTCCTATCAATAGGAGAGTCAGGGAAGACTTGCGCAGGGCATCACATCCAAGGGAGTAGCCAGGGCTGGAAACAGGAGGGCCCCGTCAGCCAGTCAGTCATTCAGCAAGGCTGCCCTCGTCCACCCGTGTGCACCTGTGATGCCCTGGTGACCAAGCCCTTTCTCACCTCACCAATTTATTCCTATGGAAAACAACCTTAGTGCCCCTACTACAATGGCTATTTTTCTTTTTAAGTCCAGAAAATAACAAGTATTGGTGAGGATGTGGAGAAATGTAAATGCAATATAAAATGGTGCAGCCTCTGTGGAAAGCAATATAGTTCCTCAAAAAGTTGAACAGAGAATTACATATGATCAAGCCATTTTACTTCTAAGTTTATTGAATGAATTGAAAGCCGGGACTCAGATCCTTGTATGCCAGTGCTCATAGCAGCATTAATCACGATAGCCAAAAGCTGGAAACAACTCAAATGTCCGACAGATGAATGGATAAACAAAATGTGGCCTATGTTATATTCCATAAGTATAATGGAATACTATTCAACCTTAAAAAGGAGTAGAGTTCTGATACATGTTACAATACAGATGAACCTTGAAAACATTGTCATGCAAAATAAGCCAGACATAAAGGACAAATATATATAAAGTTCTTATAAGAAAGATGCAGAATTGGCAAATTCATAGAGATAGAAAGTAAATTAGAGGTTACCAGGGGCTAGGGGAGTGGGCACTGGGGAGTTGTTACTCAGTGGGCACCGAGTTTCTGGTTGGGGTGATAAAAAGGTTTTGGGGGTAGAGTGGAGATGAGAGCTGATTGTACAACACTGTGAATGTATCTAATGCCACTGAACCATGTACTTAAAAAAGGGCCAAAATGGTCAATTTTATGTCATATATATTTGACCACAATTTAATTAAAAAAAAAAAAAAAAGCAATCTCATCCCACAAGAAACAAAAAGTCTGCTTTGTAAAGGAGCAAAATCTTACAGAAATCTTTCCTTTTCATCTGAGTAGCCAGGCCTTATGCCTAGCACGGGGCCTGGAGTATAGCAGATGCACATCTCTATTTTTGCTGAGCCAGACCGGGAATAGCCCATTTCATTTGTAGTTGACAATGGCAATGAGGCCGTTGAGAGTAGGCTTTTACAACCATGGCAACTGTGGAACACCAAGATGGTAAATTAAGAAAATGCAGTAATATTTTTGGCAGGTGGGGTTAGCCCGAGGTAACATGGCTCGTTGCAGGTAAATATAAGATTTGAGGGAGAGTGAATCATTACTAATTGTTACAAAAACTGAGAGTCTCAGCCAAGCTGTGTCCTCTTTGTTCCAGATGAGAGCATCTAGGCAGCTCTTTGGACCTGCCGAACCAAAGCGGGTGAGAGCATGAAGTCCAAGTTTGTATTTGGACTCTAGGAATCGTTGTTAGAATCTCTCAAGGGAGAACAGAAGGCCAACCACACTTCTCTTCATTTACTGACCATACAGTTCAGATCTTCAGGAAGAGGCACTGTGGGCCTACAGATCTTCCTGGCCATTAGCAGAGTCTCAGCTGGTATCTGAGAGGAAAAAGAAAGACGAACACAGTTTGGCATTTAAGGAAATAGACCTGGGAGGAGATAAAAGGGATTTGTCTTGCTGTGTCATTTTCATGGGTCAGAATGCTTCTTTTAGAAGAAGAAAATGGTTCCTGAAAGCTGATGTGAATTTTCTGTTGTTTTCAGTTCTCTCTCTTTGAGGAGGTTTGATAACATTTTCAGATTGAGGAGGAGAGCGTTTGCCTTCCCTCCCTTCGACACCCTTCTCCCTCAGCCAACACACACACACACTCAGATATGCAGCCTTAGCAAGGGGGTGCAGCCTTAGAATCCAGGATCCTGATCCCCTGAAGGGTCCACCATCCTGTCCCCAGTCTACCTGTGACTTCCCTCCTCTTGACTCAGAGATCTAAGTTACACCCCCGGCTACCGTGTTGCATGACACAACAGTACCATGAAAGAGCCTGGCTCTCTGCCACTGCCACTGGGTGAAACCCACTTGAAAGGTCTTTAGGCAGCCTCTGGGGGAAGGCTGGGGCTGATTTCATGGTAGTAGATTGACCACGGGGTTTGGAATTAGGGCTAAATTTGAACCTAGGCTTTGACATTTGATGCTGTGTAACGTGGGTGAATCACTAAACTCCAGTTTCCTCATCTGTTAAATGGACACAGCGATAGCTGTGTCACAGCTCTACCTATAAATGAGAAGCCCCAGCACACACCCTGCGGGTAGGCAGCTGCCCAGGCCTTGGCCACTACTGCTGTTAACGAAGACACCAGTCAGTTTGTATTCTTTGGCTCTGGCACCGGAGTGGACTAATGCTTGTGTGCTTGAAAAATCCCAGCCACCAATGATTTAGCAGAGGTCATGATAGTCCCCAGCTGTGCACCGTGAGACAAAGAACAAATGATTTGAGATCACTCATTCTATTTAAAGCACCAGGCTAACTGCTTTAAACACATTGTCAGGTTCAATTCTCACAGCTCTTATGATTTGGGTACTATTTTTATACCCATTTTTTCAGATGAGAAAACTGAGTCCCAGCGAGGTTAAATCACTCATCCAAGATCACTCAACTAGTAAGTACTTGAACCCAGGCCGTCTGACCCTGTAGCCCAGGTGCATAACCAACACATCCACCGCCGTGGCAGGAAAACCGTCCTTCAGGTCGTTTCGGAGGCTGAGCCAGGAAAGCGCCAGGCTCCAGGTCTGCCGTGTTTTCTGACCCCTCGGTCTGAGAAGCCCTATCCTTATCTTGACCATTCTCAGATTTACGCCCTGAATGAAGTCCTCATTCTTGGTTGCTTTTCCAGACTTGCCAGGTCCAGTCCCCACCAATCATGTATTGATTAGTTCACTCTTGCATTCATGCAGTCGCTACCCATTTGCCGACCAGCCCCCTGTGTTATGGCTGCCAGAGCTGGAGAGCGCTTACTGAGTTCCCTCGCCAGGCCCCGGGCGCCGCCCTGGCGACTACACGTTGTCCCGCGTACTCGTCGTATGGCGCTGCATGGTAGACCTCAGTACCACATACTGCTTATTACTCCTTTACAGTTGACCAAATAGAGGCCACAGGGAGGTTAGGATATTAGTTGCTTAAGGTCCCCCAAATTATGTCACAACCAGGATTCACATCCTTCAAGGCTTTTATCAACCCTAGACTCAAGGAATTCCCTTTTCCAACTCCTGTGGTATTAATTAGTCTTCTTGATTAGTGGTTCCCAAACTTGAGCAGGCATCACAATTACCTGGAGGGCTTGTTAACAACACAGATTGATGCCCCCCCACCCCCCCCCATACAGGTTCTAATTCAGTGCGGTGGGCGAGGCCCAAGAATGTACGTTTCTATCAAGTTCCCAGGTAATGCTGATGCTGCTGGCCAGGGAACCCCTCTTTGGGAACCACTGCTCTCGTCCAACCTCTTTGAGCACAGGGATCCCACCTTTGTTTGCCTCTAGCATTACATAATGCCCTAGTACAAAAGTTGTTTCTTGATTACATACTTGTTATTTTGAATCGTTCAATTGCACATTAATTTCTTCTTTATATATTATGTTGTGTTTTTATTTCTCAATGTGCAAATTCTTGGGCTTTTTCTTTTAGGATTTAAGCTCCTGGGGGTCAGCAGTTTCGCGTTTTAGTTCCTTTCGCGGAGCTTGCACACTTCGAGTGCTAAGTAAACGTCTCCTGGCTGGCTGCTTGATTCAGAGACCAATAGTTCTAAGACCCAGATGGCAAGCCAGTTGATCTCCAGAGGGACAGCTCTTGAGACAATTTCTAGAAACCTGAAGAGGGCTTAATATATAGTTGGTTCCCAGTAGTGCTTGTTGAATGAATATCATTCAGTGGCTTCGGGTCCAACAGCCTCCAGTTCTACCTGATACCGCGAACCTGTTTCAAGCCTAGGAGCTTAGCCTCAATTTTCCAGGGCTTTCAGTTCACCTGCAACAATGATTTTCAATCCTAACCATATTGGAATCACCTGGGGAGCTTTAAAATAATATTAATGCCTGATATTTACACCTAGAGATTCTGATTTCATTGCTCTGGAGTATAGCCTGAACAGCAAGGCTTTTAAAGCTCCCTGGTGACGCTGGTGTGCAGCTGAGGTTGAGAACCCTAATCTAGAGTATTTGGCTGCATGATTTTCTCTTGTGCATTTCCAGTGACACATTGTGCACAGGCATAGGGGTGCACACATTTGTAGAGAAGCACAGGGCTCTGCGCTTTTTCTTGAGGGGTGCAGAATGAGCACCTCTGCCTGTAGGATGAGGGTGCAGGGATTGGAAGCCAAGCTTGGGGAAAGACTTGCCCAAGCCAGAGGGTACTTAAGAGCCTTGAGTGTGCCCACCTTCCTCTCCTGTGGCTGCCTTTGGCCGACTGCTGGTTGCCACATTTCAGAGCCATTGGGGCTCTGTTTCAAGGCTGAAGGCAGGAGACGGTGGGCTGAATGCAGGTGGTATGGCTTCTGCTAGCCTCTTTTGTTCACCCTCCATTCAGAAGGGGCTGTCCTCCCAGGGACTGAGGTGTGGGGCTTAGCGTCTGGCATCGTGTGCATTGGCACTGGGTCTATTCTTGGGTTTCTCGGTGGAAATGCACACGGCTACTTGAGACCCACGTGCTGGCTGAGAGCAGTGGGGAAAGGTCATACCTGGGCCCCCACCCCAACAGGTTGCTTGACTCGGCACAATCCTGGTGTAATTAAGCATGACAAGAAGCAAAAGGGGGAAGGGCTGGTGCTTCCCCGTGTGCACGCAACCCGGGCCCCCAGGGAGCAAGGTATTCAGAAGCACCAGCTGTTCTCAATTTTATTGGAGCCAAGGTTTGGCTCACCTGCAGCCACCTCCATCAGTTTGTCTGTGGGCAGTCGGGCTGTGCTTCATTGGACCTGCAGGATCAAGTCACCCAGAGAGATGGCTGGGTGAAGAATTCTCATCCCCTTTCCTTCTTTTCTCTCTTCTCATGTGGCCTCAGAAGCTGTGTGTAGAGATGTGATCACACCGGCACATTCAAACTGCTCACCACTGTTTGAGAAGTGGCACTGGGTAAGGTGCGATACTGGGTACTGGAGCAGGGACTGGTACATAAGATTGGTTTCTTCCCTAACAGAGCTTTTATACGAGGTGGGAAAGTGTTTAGTCATCATAAAGTCTGGAATCAAATTCGATTGCCTCCTTGGGCCAGACTGGTAATGGAAACAGGTGAACTGGGCAGCCTGGGAAGCCACAGGGAGGGGTGGGGGCGAAAAGGGCCCAGAGTGAACTAGGACCATATGCTGGCGCCAAAGTAACCTTTAAAACCCCCTTTGTTAGCCAAGAAAGCAGGGTCTGTACAGTGGGACCCAATGGTAGGCAGCCAGGGTGACAGCCCCTTCTAGTCACTTAGGGTGGTGAACAGTCAGCTAGAGGGCTCCAGGGTGCCTCATGGCTGTGTGAGGGCCTGAAGACCCAAAGCCCTGAGTGGGCTCGTGTTGTTCTGGGACCAGCTTCATCTGCGCTGGCTGACTATGGAGCCCGCCTTAAGTGCCTAAGGAGGCTTCCAGAATGCAGCTAGCCAAAGTGGGAACCAACCTGACTGGGGCATCAGTGTGGGCACCAGACGAGGCTGCTGATGCGATAGGGAAGAAAGTATAGTGACTCTGTCCCCTGAGTATGACTTGAAGTTCACCTCTTCCTTTCGTCCCTTTAGGAACATGAGAGGCGAGGGGCAGAGAGAAGGAATAGGGCTGGATCCTGAGCGCTCTTGTCCATTCTCCCCCGGCTTAGACAGAGAACACTGACCTGGAGAGCTTGGTGGGCTTCTGCCCTGCTCCCACCCTGTTTCCTTCTGGCCTCAGCCTGCCTTAGTTAGTCCAGTGATGCTCATTTGTCCATCACTGAACTGCAGGCCCAGATCCCCCAGGGGCAGGCCCTGGACGCTTTGCCTGTGGTATCAGCTCTCAAGCTCTGCCCTGAGATGCTAGGGTCTATGCCCAGGTTATGTAGATCAAGAGGCCTGTATCAGCCTCAGGAGCCCCTTCTTCCAGAGGCTGACGTAGAAACACAGACTTAGTCTCATGGACTGGAGAGTGGCAAGTCTCTTTCCTCGGGGCTTGAAGCACTACATAACTTTCAATTCTTTCTTGCTTATGATGTGGTGCTATTTTTAGCACCTTTCTCCAGATATATGGGGCTCTCTTACCGTTATTTTCTTTTTATTTGTCCATCCATGTGCTTATGTTTTCTGCAGAGTGTGTTGCAGTGAAATGGTTTCTGCAAAGCCCCTTGGCTCTTTCCTAAAACAATTTTCCCCCTTGCAGTGCCCCACGTACCAGAACCATGGCCTGAAGCCACGTCAGAGTGAACAAACCACAGACTGAAATTGCAACCATTCAGGAGAGAGGAGTCTTTAATTTGGGCTTAAAATAGCCCACAGCCTGAGATTTTGAGGGACCAGGAGCAAGGTGTAATCGCGGGAATGGGTATTGGAGACCCACACCAGGATGACTGAGCAGGGGCTGGGGGCTGGAAGACAGACAGGCATAGAGACTGGGGGTCTGGGCTGGAATCACCACAGCTCATTTGACATTGTATTCATGGGTTCCTTTCATAATGGAAGAGTCAGTGATGTGGCAATAAAAATACATGGGACCTGCCCACTCCGTCTGGAATGCAGCATCTGCTCCCGCTCTTTGCTCAAAACTCTGTGCAGGCAGCATGGTCATATTAGCCAAAACCAGGGCTACCATGCAGCTGAGCTCCTGAGTCACCATGCACTGCACATGATGTGCCCCAGGGATGCCATCCTTCCTTTATCTCTTGAAAAATGCCCCCTGGATTTGTATAAGCAGCAGGGCTAGTAATCAGAAGAGCTAAGAGCAGTGAGCACTTACGGGCTCAGTGCTCTATCATGGCGTGAGTAAGCTTGATTAGTTCTCAGCCCAACCCAAGGAGGAGGACACTGGGATTATCTGTATTTTATCAATAAGGAAGTAGAGGGACAGGGAATTTAAATAACCCCCCAAGTCATGATGCTAGGGCAGTCTACCAGGTGCAGAGTGAGCTTCCATGTGACCCCAGTGCCCACATTTAGCCCTTATGCATCACCTTCCACGTTAATGTTGTGGCTTCTATTATCCGCGTACTGTGATTACTGGCTATTTTAGTTAGCTCAGACTGTTATAACAAAAGACTGCAGACCGGGTGGGTTAAGCAACAGACATTTATTTCTCACAGTTCTAAAGGCTGCACCTCCGCGATCAAGGTACCCAGCGTGGTTGGGTTCTGGTGAGAGCTGTTTGCGTGGCTTACAGACAGATACCTTCTCTCCGTGTCCCCACATGATGGAGAGTGCTCTGGCATCTCTTCTTCTTCTTAGAAGGACACTAATGCCGTCATGAGGCTCTACTCTCATGACCTCATCTTAACCTAATTACCTCCCAAAGACCATGCCTTCAAATACCATCACATTGGGGCTTCAACATGTGAATTTGAGGGGAAGACAAACCATCCTAATGCTGCCATTTCTTGTTTTTGACCCAAATGGATTACATAAGCTCCTAGATCAGAGATCAGCAAACCACATAGTAAACATTTAGGCTCTGGGAATCACACAGTCTCAATCACAACTATTCAACTCTGCTCAGATAGCACAAAAGCAGCCATAGTCAGTCTATAAACAGATGAGCGTGGCTGTGTTCCAGGAAAACTATATTTATGGGTACTTAAATTTGAATTTCATATAATTTTTATGTGTCATGAAATGTTATTCCTCTGATTTTTTTCAACCATTTAAAAATATAAAAACCATTCTTAGCTTACAGGCTACCCCAAAACAGGCAGTGGTCTTGATTCATCCATAGTTTACTGACCCTCGTCCTAGAGCCCAGGGATTTGGAGGGTCATGTGTTTATTTTAATAGAGGCCTTCCCAGGGTCTCCATCCTTGCACTCCATCTCTGTCCATAGGCACTGACTGAATGAATTACTCCATGGAAGTCTCTCTCAGGTAGGCTGGATGACCTGGGGATGCTGCTGATTTTCAGAGAAGGAGTCAAAAGTTTCCTTTGCTCCAAGCACGGGACAGGAATGCAATCTTTGTCACAATGGCTGAGAAGAGGGCAGGAGCCTCCCTCTTGTGGGTCTTCATGAATGTTTGTAGGAGAGGGAAGACAGAATTTCTTTTTCTACAGTAAGTGTAGAGATTTATTCTTTGCCAATAGACCTACAGAACGTGATTTGTAATAGGAAACAGATTTTCCCCCGAAGATAAATGGAATGTCCCCACCTCCCAAACTGCGAAGAGAATTGTTTCCTCTTTACAAAGGAAACAAATTGGATTCTCAAAGGAATAATCAGAGAAGTTTTTTAAATTGTCGTAATAAGCAAGATATGGTTTCATGAATGATGAAAGGGAGGTCTGCCTTTCTCAGGCCTGGACATGCAGGGCCGGTTGCAAATCAGATGGGCCCTCCTCTCTCTCTGCGTAATTCCTGTCCCTCGGCATGTTCCCGGTGCCAGATGGGGGAGAGTGGCCCCTGCCTGAGAGGGGTTGGCGGGCCCATCCTGGCTCAGTGTCTCACTACAAAGACATCTTCTTCCTTTCCAGCCCTTCTTCTTCAGCACACCACTGAGGTGGGTCCCCATTCTGCAGGCAAGCTCCCTGACAGCTTCAGATCATTTTGGTCCGCGGCAGAGGGCATTACAGACGGGAGACTTGCCCGAGCAAAAGGATAGCATTTGGAATGAGCTTGCTGGGAGCAGGGCCCTGGCTGGGTGGGTGAACCATCTGGGCTACACTTCCAGGTGACCGGGGAATAAGGCTGAGGCTTCTCACCTTCATGGAGGTGGAGAACCACGATGGGTTGAGGGACCAGTGCCATATACCTGGACAAAAGTCAGCATCCTCCACGCGTTTGGCCAAGTGCTGATGGGCGTGGCTGCTAAGAGCTGGTATACAAATTAGAGCGGCTGGGAGAGGAAGCAACTGCAACCCTTTGCTTGGAGAAGCCTTAACTCCCCGCTTCTTTGCTGGGTCCTGGAGACATGGAGGGAGCCCCGCACAGCGCTTGGCCTTCTGTTGCTCGTAGTAAAGTAGACAAAATTAGTTACTTTGATTCTTTCAATTCCCTGGGAGCTACCAGAGCAAAAAGCATGGAGCCCCGACAATCCAGCCCTGCCCTCCAGAACTGTCACCCTGTGGATAATACTTAGAAGAACGGTAAACTCAGGCAAGTTACTTTACCTCTCAAGACCTGAGTTTCCTGTAAAATGGAGATAATAGCAGTATGTGCGCGCCTCGTAGCAGTGCTATGAGCACTCCAAGGAGATGAGCCTCGCCTGATAAATCATGAGAACTCAGTACAGGGCAGAACTGGTTTATTGCTATTGTTAACCATTGTTATATTTTCCTGACAGTAGTAATTTCCTACATTTGTACAGCTCACATTTAATTTATAAAGCCCATTCTCTTAGAATACTTCATTGGATCATCTCAAAAGCTCTCTGAGATTCAGCAAGTGCTATGACCCCATTTCACAGATGAGAAGAGTGGCTTGTCCGAACCACATAATAGTAAGTGATGGAATTGGGTCCTGAGCTTGGACGCTGCCACTCTTGGTCTGGTTGTCACCGCCTGCGGCATTCTGCCTTCTCATAGGGATATCAGGCTGTGTCAGCCCTGCGTATAAGATGCTAGATGTATAAGAAGTTTTCTCTGCACTCAAGGAGCTAATAGTCTGGTTGAAATTCAAAGAACCTGGTCCAGAAAATGGAGAGTCCACACGAAGATGGAATCTACTTTAGCTGTCTCCAACAAGAGAAAGCAGGCCAGAAATTGACTAGCCAGGAGTCTTACATGGCGCCATTAGATGACATCCAGAATTTTCTTGTGCTTAACCTGCAAAGACCTGTCTCTGATTTCCTGCATGTCACTCAGCAAATTCCCTCCATGTGTGAAAGGCGCAATGAAGTCAACTCTGTGGTGGATGGTGTTAGCTCCAAGTTGCATCACATCCCCTCCACCGCTCCTCCTTCGCAACAGACCTTAACATTATTCTGTGATTACTTCCCATCATCCTTCCCAAATGTGCATCAAATTAAAGAGTTATTAGGGCATGGCAGGACATGTTTATGGGGAAGAATTTCCTTTAAAGTCACAGCTCAGCCCAAACTTACTTTATTAGTGTTTATACAAAGTATGTAGTCTGTTCCAGTGCAGTCCATGTTTATGTTCCTGCAACAACCATTGCATTCCTTGGGCCGCCCCTTCCTGTTTTCTTAAAAGTGATTACCGCGCCCATATTAAAAGGTAGCAGTGTGTGTGCTGCATGGCTGGCTGGGCTTAGAGATATGTGCCTTTCAGAGAATGACACTTAACCATGATGTGTCCTGCAAATGACATAGATTTTAAAGTGGTGTGACCCAACTGGGCAAGAAGGGGGGCTCCATACAAACAAGAACATGAGGAACAGGCTACCTTGTTTATTTGTGCCTTTTATGTGGTAGACATTGTGCTGAACCCTAAGGATTCAAATATAAGTAAGACATGGCCCTGACTCCCAAGAAATTGGAGTTTGTTGGTTTAGCTAAAATTTTGTGTATGTTACAAAATTGTCTAATTAGGTCATTTCAGTGGGTCTTTCACCCTTCAGGACTCTGTATTTATTTCTTGAAGCTGATTCCTAAGTTCTCAGACACTGACACCTGAATGCCTGGATATAGATGCCCATTTGGTAGTTATCAACTTGTGACCAGAGGCAAGGGTCTTAATCTCCTTGTGCCTCCATGTGTTCATCTGTGAAATGGGAGTAATAATAGCACCGACCCCACGGGCTGGCGGTGCAGGTTGCAGGAGGCGCCGTGCATGAGGTGCTTGGAATAGTTTTTAGTGCATGGTAAATACGCAGCACGCGTTGGCTCTTGCATAATAATTATTCATCCTGCAGTTATTTTTTTAGACCCTAACGTGTGCTGGCTGCAGCTTTTGTACCTCTGTGTTGATCAGAACTTAGATGGACTTCTTAAAAAAAAAAGCATAGTTTAAGGTAATGTGTGTTAATGGGGGTTCAAAGCCCATGAGAATTATCCCGGGGGATAAATCAGGATCAGTGAGACTCTGACCCTGGGGGATCAGCCGGTATACTTTCTGCCTTTTAAAATTGGGGGACGTGACTTTTCCAAGGTCATGCTATAAGGTAGAAACAGAGCACAGAAAAAGATGATGATTGCCAAGCTTCTTGCCCTTTCCCTCCCACTCTGCTGGGCGGCCGTGTGTCAGCCAGCGCGGGTGAGGCCGCACTGCAGGGGCGAGGAGACGTAGCTGCGTCTGCAGCAACACACACTACGATGGCGCCGCTCCCTCACACCACAGCCCCGCACGGCTGGCCTGGGCAGTGGTGGGCGGTCTGTGCTCCACGTGGGCACTCCAGAGCCAAGGCTCCTCCCATCGTAGGGTACTTTTTGACACGTGGCCTACATGTATCAAGGAAGACAAGGAAAAGGAAGAGAGCGTGACACCATGTGGGCTGTTCTATGGCCTTGCCTGGAAACGGTCTGTATCACTTTCACCCACATTCTTTTCATCAGAAATCAGTCTTATGGTCCCACCTAGATACAAGGGGCACTGGGAAAATTCACTCTTCCTGTTGATCTGGGAGGAAAATGAAGTAGCTTGGTTAACACATAGCATTGTCCCTGTCATGCCATGTGTCTGACATTTCTTGTCACACTTCAGTCTCTTCTGAGATTTCTGTTTCCTGACTCCCAGGGATCTGCAGAAGCATATTTTCATATGCTCTACATGCAGTGTGGGGAAGGCTTGGAGAACAGGCCTTTTGAGAAGAGTTCAGAAGAGTTTGAGATTTCTGGTCATGACAAAGTGGGACATGAAGGGTGAACCTTTCAGAGTGACGGGCATCACCTGGAGGGGGTTGCCATCCTAGAATCACTTTATCATCTCGTGTAATCCTCACAGCATCCACGGAGGTAGGCGCTAGTATGCCCATTTTATAGGTGAAGAAAGCACAGCCTAGGCATGGCGACCTAGCCTGCCTGCCTTAAATCATACCACTGTTTGTTAAGGTCTGAGCCTGGGCCGGCTTTCTTAAGCATTACGCTCTGGAGAAAGGATCTCCAGTGGAAGGCCGGTAAGGACTGGGCAAGTGACACCAGCGAGAGAGGCACACTGGGTAGGCTGATGGACTACAGAGCACATGCCTTGTCCAAAACGGGCAGTTGCTTTTTAGCTTCAGTTCGCAGTGGCTGTGAAGGCCCAGGGCTATCAGATCATGTGATTTTTTTTTTTTTTCCTGAGGCAACCAAGGATTTCAGATTGTAAGTGAAATTCTTCCAAATTGGCCATTAATTTACAAACCTTAAACCCCTACCGAGAACCAGACTGAACAGATCTGCAGGACAGAATGGGCCCGCAGGCCACCAGTTTGCCAGTTCTACCCTACTGCCTCTAGCAGAGAGCTAGATGTGCCCCACATATGCCCTTTCCTGCTAGACTACAGAGCACAGCAGAGCAAGGCGGGCTGGGAGGGAGCCTTCCTGCAGCAAGGAGTCAAAGCAGAGACCCACACTGCCCCCCCTGCTTGCGGGGCCCAGCCTTCCAGCCATCTAGCCATCCAGCCAGCCAGGTTGCCCCTCTCTCTGGCCTGTTCTCCTCCCTGCAGGTAGCTGTCTGCACAGTGCTGGCTGCAGACTTCTGCAGGTGTAAAATTATATATGCAAGAGTGTTGCCAAGCCAGAAATTTAGCCCAGGGAGGCTTAGTTCCCAAACAACCGTGGTAGTGTGAAGCCAGTTTTTAAAATCAAATTCAGTCGTTTCTCTCCTGAATGTGTGTGTTTTTAAACTTGTGCATGGTTATGTAACTGATGAGAATAAAGTGCAAAAGCCTGAGAGTAGTTGAATGACGCCTCCTATTGTGCAAGTGGGAGAGGTAAAGCCAGAGAGGGGAGCTCTAGGAGGCTGCTGTGCAGGGACACGCTGCCACCTGACCTGGTGGATGAGAATTTGACGGCTCTCGAACACATGCTGTTTCCTCTGTTGCATCAGGGAAGATGGATGGCTGGCATTAAGTCCTTTGGGCTGCGGAGAGGAAGCAAAGCCAGAAAGACACCCACAGGGCGGGGCAACCCAAGCAGCTCCCCAGAACTGCCCTTGGGCTTATCAAAGAACACCTGGCTTTGGCCAGATTTCCGGTCTTGAGTGGCCGTGGCTCTGCTGGTCACTTCAGCTATGGGGAGAGTCCTATTTCAATGGGACCACACCTTTTTCAACATTTTTGGAGGGGAGGGAATAGTCCATGAGTAATACATACTTACTGTGGAAAATACCCACAGTCCTAATAAGCAAAATGTAAAATGTTTTTTAAAAACAATAGAACTCTTCACCCAGCATCCAGAGAAAACCAGTGTTCACCTTTCTGAGTGTCTCCACGGGGCCCCAATTCACCCAAGGTGCCTGGGAGGGGTGAGGGGAGTATAATCTGTGGTCTTGGCTCCCACGGAGCTTCGCATTCCTTTGGGAGATGAGGCAAACACTCAGGAAGCCGGCAGCCACACATGAGGTGGACAGGAATATGATGAAAGCCCGAAATGAGTTGTGTGGAGGCTAAATGATGCAGAAGTTTAGAGGATCAGGGAAGGGAGAGATCGGCATAGGGTGGAAAGGCTGGGAAAGCTGCAGAGAGGAGGATCGCCGCTGCGATTCTGTTGCCCCACGCGGAAGGCTCTCTCTGCCTTTGGCTGGGGGCATCTCAGCCAGATGTCTCTCCCTCACGACCCACTAGCCGTTGCCCCCACTTCCTCTCACCCCCACCTTCATTTTCTTCATCTCACCCTGGAATGACTTCCCAGTTATTTCCTTGTCATCCGTAGTTTTGTTGTTTATTTGTGGGTGCCTGTGTCCTACTGTATTAGGTTTCTATTGTTGCATGACACTTGCCACAGACCTGGTGGCTTAAAATAACTCCTGTTTATTTCCTCACAGGTAGCTGGGGGCCTCCTCTTCAGGGTCTTACAAAGCTGTAACTGAGGTATTGGTTGGGGCCGAGGTCTCATCTGAAGGTTCAACCCCAGATTCATGTTCAAGCTCTCAAGGTTGTCAGCAGAATTCCGTCCCTGGCAGACTGTTAGACCAAGGGCTTCGGGGTCTTGCTGGGAACCTTCAGGTCTTTGTTGGTTGTCTGTGGGGGCTGCCCTCAGTTCCTTGCCCTATGTGCCTCCTTAATGTGGCCACTTGCTTCATCACAGGTAGCAAGGGAGTGTCCCCTAGCAAGTTAGGCATTTCAGCTGTGTGTAATATAATCACTGAAGTGACATCTTGTAACCTTTACTCTATTATATTGGTGAAAAGCAAGTCAATAGGTCCTGCCCACACTCAAGGAGTGGGGGTTATAGAAGGGTGGTAATACCAGGAGGTGGAGGGATCATGGAAACCACCCTAGAATCTGTCTGTCGCACTCACCAGGAGAATACAAGTCCCCTGAAAGGGACTCATTTCTTCTTGTTCAACACCCTGTCCCTAGACACAATCACAGTACCAGATCCAGAATAGGTGTTCAATGAAGGTGCATTGCAGGAACAAAGGATGGAAGGGAGGGGGAGAAAGGGGAGGAAGGGTGGTAAGAAGGAAACGAGGAAGGGAAGCAGGGAGTGCAAAGGAAGGAAGGAAGGAAGGAAGGAAGGAAGGAAGGGCGGAAGGGTGGATCTTGCTTTCCCCTACAGTGTCTCCTGGGTTTACGATTGAAGCCCTTTTCTCCACACTATGCTAACAGCTTCACTAGAGGATTTTTTTGCTGTTCCTCCTTCCCACATGTGCCACAGCAAAAAGAAATTTTGCTGGAATGCCACAGAATGAATCAAAAGAAGGGTGTGAATACACATGTGCCAAGGTAGGGACAGAGTCCTGCCCTAGAACAATTTTGTTTCATTTTTTCCAATGTTATTCTAAATTCTTCTTCCTGTTCCACCCCACCCAAGGTGTCAAACAGATGTGAAAATACCACAGAGCTGCAAGTTAGAGTGTTGGTTTATGATTTATGATTGGGAGGGGGAAGAATAATGCAGATTACCATGGTGATGCCTGTTTATGGAGGCAACATGGCGTATGATGAGGAACATGGCAGAAACCAGACACTGGCAAAAATAGCAAGAAAGACTTCTTCCTGCAGTTTGCAAAGAGACTCAGCACTCTCACTGGCCCAGACCTCCCTGGACAGCAGACTAGGAAATGTGCCGTCCTGGCCGTAGTGGAGAGTAGCAAAGGCACTGGGAATGCTCCTTTGCTTCCTTTAAGACAGAGGGATGGGAAATTCCATTCTGTTCTGTTCTATTCTGTTTGTTCATTTTTCTTTTAGTCAGCAGTTAAACTGACACAGAAGAAGATGCTTGGCCTCTAGCTGCAGATGGGCAGCAGGATGTGATTTAAAAAAAAAAAAAACCCTCTGCATCCAGAGAGCCCTAGTTCACATCCCAGCCTTTGCCACTTATTGGCTGTCTGACCTCATGGCAACTTGCCTTATTGGTAAAATCTTCTCGTGGCATGTAGGTGGGGGAGACCAAGCTTCAGTTTCCTCATGTGAAAAATGGGACAATGATAGTACCTATCATACAGGATTGCTGTGTAGATAAGAGAGAATGAACATAAAGTTTTTAGCACAGTGCCTGGTGCGTAATTTGGGCCCAAGAAATATCAATTCTTGTTAAGGCTGATCTTCAGTATTTTTGTCTGTTGAAGGACGACTAATACCTACATTGCAGAGCAGCCACAAAGAGAAAAAAGAAAAAAAGGATGGAGAGCTCGTGACTCTAAAATATTGTGCCTGTCAGTGTAGATTGCTATAACATATGGTCACAAAATTTCAGTATCTTAAGAGTTACTTCTTGGACATGTCTGAGTCTAATGTGGGTACTTGGGGAGACAGGGAGGGAAGGCCTCTGTTCCATGCAGTCATTCACGGGCCCAGGCTTTTTCTGTCTGCTGCTCTTGGAGTCTCCCACTGGACCTACTGGCTCCGGCCCCAGATGAGCAGGAAGTCCTATGGATCAAGGCCGGAAGGCAGTATTTATTGTTTCACCCCATGTAATAGTGAGAACTCAGTTAATGGTTGCACCTACCTGCAAGGGAAGCTGAGAAGCTCAGTCTACCTGTGTGCACCAGATAGAGGGACACAGTTTGGTGGACAACCTGCCAGGGTCTGCCACACTGTTTGTTGAAGGGTATCCGCTTATGGTGATGACTAATGTGACACCAGGATGATCCATATGTTATTCTAAACCCTACTTGGAGGGATGGGCAGCCCTAACTATGCAGTCTTACTCCTCAGAGCTTGACCGAAGGGCCAATTCTCACCTCATTCCTAGAAGGGCACAGGTGCCTTTGGCCCTTGTGAGCTGTCCTTGACCACAGTGACACTACTGAGAGTCTCAAGGGTGGCAGGCAAGCCTCAGAAAGGATACGCGAGAGTCATGTGAATGTAGTTCCGTTGTTAATGGTAAATTAAATATTTGGAAGGTGGCTTTCTCTTTCTTTCTCCTTCATCTCTCCATTTTTGTTTTCTATTTTTTGCGAAACAAATTACTTCAAAACTTAATGGCTTACACACTCATTTCAGTATTCTCTGTCACAGTTTCTGTGGGCAGGAGTTCAAGGGTGAGCGAGCTGGTCGGTCTGGCCCAGTGGCTTTCATAAGCCACAGCCACACGGCAGATGGGGCCAGAGTCTCAAAGGCGTCTGCACTCAGGGGCTTGGCCTCTAGGCCAAAAAGGTTCAGACAGCCAGGGCTGGAACAGCCAGGGCTCCTTAGGCACCCCTTTCTCTCTCCTCCCCCCCACCTACCCACTCCCCCTTCCTCCGTCCCTGAGCCCCGCTCCCACTCCCCGCCACCGTGATCTTCTGGTCTTTTTGCGTGGCAGCTTAGGTCTCCGACGCACGTGCTCTGAGAGACAGCCAGGCAGTCACTTACTGTCTCTTCTAATCTCAGAACTACTGCATCAGTTCCTGCCTAATCTTATTTGTCCAGTCAGTCACAAAACCTTGCTTAGGTTCAAGGGAAAAGGGCATGCGCTCCACCTCCCGATGGCAGGTGTGCCAGAGAAACCATTTGCAGGCATATTTTAAAACCGCTCCACGTCCCCGCCCCACATCTAGACACTGTAATGGCTTCCCCAGTCAGGATCACCCCAGTCGGACCATGCTGCAGATGGTTCAGAACTCATCCTAGGCTGAGAGCTCCTGATTCCCTCAGAGGCCAAAGGTGAAGGCTGAGAAATCTCATGGCCCAGAGGAGGCTGGACTGGGACAATGGGGGTTGGAAAGGGATGGACACATGAGATAATGTAGCCTTTTGTCAGCGTCCATTGAATTAATTCCCATTTTCAGCCAGGCATGTTTGCAACCCAGGCCTCGTACGCCTCCCCCTTCCAAGGTCTGCAAATAGGAGAGCATGACATAAAGCATGCAGGCCAGAGGAGTTAAGTCACTTATGCAAACTCACAGCTGGGTGTCGGGGTAGACAGAGATTTGAACCCTGACATGGCTCACCTCGAAGCCATGGCATTCCCCCTGGCATTCCGGAAGTCCGTATGTCTTGGACGGACTAGGAGAAAATACCATGGAAATAGGCGTCAGAGAAATGTTTGGAGGGAGAGGCAGTAGGAGGGGCCACTCGTGGTGCTGCCTCCATGTCAGCCACAAAACCGAGTCTCTTGAGGATCCCAGGATTCCTCTCTTAGCACCGAGTTTGGGGGGAGGCAGCCAGCTGCTCTTGGTGCATTGAAATTTCCGAGTGGAGGTGAGGGTGTTCAGTTCAACTAATTCTTGTAACAGTAGCTGCCCTGATTATTTAACAAGTGTCAGATAAGTGCTGAATGGGCATTTCCTTGTTTAACCCTCATAAAAACTCTTGAGGTCAGGATTGCCACCCTCATTTCACAGACGGAGAAACTGAGCCTCAGAGGTGAAGTGAATTGCCCTTAGACCACTCATTAAGTGGCAAGGTGACAATTCAAACTCCTGGCTGCTTGCCCCTGAAGCCCAGCCTCCCAAACACTGTGTTCCTAGGGTACCCTGCAGTCTCCACTGCAGCCCCAACCCCAAGTCCTCGGCCTCTCAGCACACTTTGTGCCCCTTCACACAATAAATATTAATTGAACTATGTTGGTGCTGCAGTCATAAGCACTAGCTGCTGAGACACCATGCTGTGTCCCAGTAATTAAATCCTTAGTTGCACTGTCATATTCACAGTTGTCAAGGTCCCCAAGCAACCCTCCCAATGGCGATGGGATGCAAGAAGAATGCTCAGGGTGATTATGAACTTGCACAGATTCCTGTCTGTGCGCTGGCACCGAGCCCCGCACGAGCAGCCTTCTCTAGCTCCCTGCGCAGCCCTGGCTCTTCCTCAGCCAGCACTCAGCTTAGTCCCAGGAGTCTAAATGCTGTCTGTCTCCATCGCAGGCCGGTTAACAAACAATTGCTATTTTAGACAGTGGAACAATGGATGCGTGAGGGGAGGGGTGGTGGTTCCCATTTGTGGTTCCTCAAGGACCCACTTCATTGTCATTTCAGTATTATTTCTATATCAGGAGAGCCATCTCTCCCCTAACTTGATTTTTCCTCCTGCAAAGTGCTAGAGTCTGAAAGTCGTTTCCCTCCTCCTCTTACACAACTGTAGATCACACAAGTCTTACTGCAGTATGATTGCAGGACGGCAACTTTAGGACATGACAGGGAAACCAGAGAAGTATAGTAGCCCCCTGCCTTATCTACCAGGCATATGTTCCAAGACCTCCCGTGGATACCTGAACCCGCGGATAGTACCGAACCCTCTGTATACTGCGTATCTTCTTTTACTCATATACCTTTTCACTCTTAAAGGAAGCACTTTATAGCTTGTCTTTGGCATGTCCAAATTGCCGGCATCATTATTCTTGTGCTTTGGGGCACTTAGTAAGTAAAATAAGGGTGACTTGAACTGTGATTCCACAACAGTTGATCCGATAACTGCCTCTACCATTGACTGGCTCATGGGCCAGGAACACGCACAGTGTGGAGACCCTGGACAAAGGGATGATTCACGTCCCAGGCTTGGTGGAGTGGCAAGGCATGAGATTTCATCATGCTACTCAGAATGGCACACAATTTAAAACTCATGAATCATTCATTTCTGGACTTTTCCCTTTAATATTTTTGTATCACAGCTAACCACAGGTAACTGAAACTGCAGAAAGTGGGGCTGGGTATAAGAAGGGACTGTTTCAGTGAACATTTAGATAGGGATGCATCCTGGGGAAATGGTCTGTTAGTAGCTAGCTGTTCTGGAGGAGAGCAGAGCCAGTTCTTTTACAGATGCCTTGTTGAAACTCCAACTTGACCAAAGGCCTGAACAGCTTCCCATAAGGAAGGCAGGGCAGATAGGAATTACTTGTTCAGTACTCATTATCGAGGATTAGAACATTATTTATGGGCCTTCTTTGACTCCAGTCTTCTTAGATAATTTTAGTGAACATGGGATTGGACAGTTATGGTGGGTTCGTTCTCGACTTTGATTCACCCTGATCCTGGCTTTCTATTCCCTGGGGTGCTCCCTTCTCCCTAACATTAATGTTTCAGTTCTTCCATAACAAATTCTTCTCTTTGGGACCATTTTTTAGGAATTTACACCTACAGATTGAGGCAGAAGTAATCCATGTAGCTGTTGTCACCTAATGTATGAAATTAACAGAGTTACCTCTACTCTGTGCCAGGCACATATTCTACCTCATTGGGCCATGGAGTTAAGTGAGATATGGTCTTGGCCCTCAGGAAGTTCCAGACTAGCCGGAAGATAGACAAGTATCTTGTTAGGTTAACAAAGTTAGTTTAGGTTCTTTTGGTTTCAGGTGATGGGAAATTCAACTCAATTTGCTTTAAGTCAAAGTGTAAGGAAAATGGGATAGAGTGGCTTACGCAATCTCAAAATACATAGATGTCTGGCGTCAGACCTGTGTGCATCCAGGTACTTCTAAGATAGCACCAGAAATCAGTCTTTTTTCATCTCCTGTCTCTGGAAAGCTCTCTCTTCCTGGTGGTAAGATGGCTGCTGGTAGCGCTAAACAACTTGGCCACCCCGACAGAGAGAAACCTATGGGGAATTTGAGCCATGAATGCATTCCTGAAACAATGACTGTGGTCAGAGGGAGTGAAAATGTGTATAAGGCTGGTCTGGAGTAGGTACTCATTCCTGGAGCTGAGACGCAGGGTCAGCCCCCACTTAGTTGACATGATCTGTGAGTTGGGGGAGGGGAGCATCCAAAGAAAAATTTGTGACCTGATGAAGGGGCAACAGAAGCCAGGCAGCCACACATAACAGGGCTCTACTACATACATAATGGATAGCTTATTCCATACAATATCCTTAAGGTTAGTTGGGCATGCTCAGGGGATAGCATTAATCATTGGAATTGCCTACTTCTTGACAAGCAACATCCCTGCAGTCCAAGCCAGTCTGGGTTGAAGAGACCATAAACGTAACCTGAAAAAGAGCTTACCCAAATTTGCTTTCCATTTCAGTGACCTGGACAGAAATAATATCACCAGGATCACCAAGACGGACTTCACTGGACTCAAGAATCTACGTGTCTTGTAAGTAGCACAGAACTCTCCACCACATTTTTATTTTTAGCTCTTCAGCCTTCTGAAAGTGTTCCGTTGCCCTGACATTACACCCCCAAGCACTGGGCAGCAGGAATTCACCATTCTGCAGCTGAAAGTCCGTCATTAGTGTGGCCAGGTTTTCACGGGTGTCTCACTCTGTGTCTCGATGCTGCTGGTTGGGCTAGACCAATAAGGGAAGTCAGCCCAGTGACAGGGAAAACAGAAGGCAATACACAGATAAATCACCATGGCCTGCTTCTAGGATGACAGCAATGTCAGGGTGACTAACCATGCTTCCCTTCCAAAGAGATTGTAATTTCTCCTCCAGTGTGTGCATTAAAAGAGAAATCAGGACAAAAGTTACTTATCTTGGTGCTTAATGGAGAGGAGGGGAGGAGGGAAGGAGAGAGTTAGACAGGGTCAGGGCCCTTGCTGAACACCCACAGCTGTGCAGACAGGTAACACAATTTGAGATGGGCATTTGCAGAATGGGGGAGCAAAAAATATGAGGTCTCCTTTCTAAATATCAACCACCCATCTCTAAGGGTAAGCTGCCCAAGTGCTTGTCCGTTGACAAGTCTCAGGTATTCACAGGCACAAGAGAGAAGCAAATGGACTTTCCTTCTTTACAGAGAAGTGGATTTTGACCCATAGGGTGGCCCCAGATATGGAGCACAGTCGGGGCGAGTTGTCCATTGCCTTGGTGTTCCTGTGTTGTAGAATCTTCCCTAGCAGGTCTTTAGTAGAAACAGCGGCTAAAGTCTTGGTAACTGAAGCCACCATCACCTTCTTTTTATTTATCGCCCTTTATAACAGTGAATTTTGTTCTAGTGCCAGGAAGTGCCAGGTTTGGTCCTGAATGGACTGCCCATGTGACTTCGAACAGATCCTGTGCCTCTTTGGACCTCGGTTTTCTTATCCATAAAACAGGGAATGAATAGTATATTACTTTTCTGGGGCTACTGTAACAACTACAACTGTACTGTAGTTTGTGGTAGTTGTACCACAAACTAGGGGGCTTAAATAACAGAACTTTACTGTTTCACAGTTCTAGAGGCCAAAAGTCCAAAATCAAGGTGTCGGTAGGGTTGGTTCCTTTTGAGAGCTATGGGAAAAGATCTGGTCTAAGGCCTCTCTTCCAGCTTCTGGCGGCCTTGGGAATTCCTGGCTTTTTGATGGCGGCTTCTCCCCGGGTCCCTTTCTGCTGTCTTCGCTCTATGCATTTATGTCCAAATTCCCCCCTTTTATAAGGACACTAGACATACTGGATTAGAGCCCATCCTAATAACCCCATTTTAACCCTGTTACCCAGTGAAGACCTTATCTCCAAAAGAAGGTCAAATTCTGATACACTGGGGGTTAGGACATTAATCTATGAATTTGGGGACATAGAATACAATGCCACCCATATCATATAAAAGTCCGCATAACTCTCATAATTGCACATATAATGCTTTTTGTTTTCAACATTTTCACGAACAGTCTGTTTATTCTGACTGCAACTTGTGGAGTATTATGTGTTTAACACCGTCTTCCCGACTGAGAAGTAACAATGGTAATGATAATGTTGATAACTGGGATATATGTGGCACCTCCCACAGACCGAGCTCTTTGTCACATAGTGACCAACCCCAGTATGCGCAGAGGAAACAGAGGCCCACATAGGTTAAGTGGTCCCAGCCCCACATAGCAGGCAACTGAGGGAGGAGGAATCAGAGCCCAGGCCGTGTGCTTCCCAACCTCCATGCAGTGCCTCTCGCGTTATCAGCAGTTTAGAAAACCAAGAAGGGAACGGTGTGCCTCCTTTGCAAATGCAGCACTGATGTGTGGTGGCTCAGCTGAGTTTCCCTGAGCACCACTGTGTGGGGACCCCAGGATCCAAACACTGGGCCTCCAGCTAGCAGTTCTCTCCCCCTGACCTGGTCTCCCACCTTCAGCTGGTATACTGTCCCCTCTCCATCCTCAGAGGGAAGACCCCACCCTCTGCCAAGTCTTTCCTTTGCCATACTGGAAGAAGAAGAGTTGTCTTGGGCCACACATTAAATATATTGCGACATGTAATCACAAAAAAACTCATAATGTTTTAAGTAAATTTATGATTTTCTGTTGCACCACATTCACAGCCATCCTGGGCTGCACGCAGCCCGCGGGCCGCAGGTGGAACATTCCTGAGAGTCTAAGCAGTCACATGGCTGTCAAGTGACTGGCAACTCTAACAAGCATGTGTGGCTCAGAATGGAGATTGGAAGAAAAAAGGGAATTCCATGGCTCAGCGTTAGGGTAATTTTTATTGAGGAGATGTAGGCAGTAAACACCTGATTCCAGGTCATTTTGTCAGCTTATAGAACAGACAGTTAGTCTCTCTCCTTATTATTATTATTTTCCATTTGTAACCCCCCAGCATCTGTGAAAGATTTCCTTTTATACAAGTCAAAAATTTCACCTAATGCTTCATTTTCTAACAAAGTCAAAAATAACCCTTTGATTTTCTTACCATTACATCAGAAAGACTAATAAAAATTCCAATTTCCATATCTGCTTTCTGCAAATAGAAAGTTTAAAATAATCACAAAAGATTGTGTTAATATCCTCTGGATGGACTACAACATTCCTTTGACTGCAGTTTATTGGTACATTCTTCTTATTTTGTTTTCGGTTAATTGGTACATTCTTCTTATTTTGATAAGCAATGGCAAAACCCTCTCTCTTCCCCTACTTTATAGACTCCATTAATATAACATGTTTTGCTGTCTTATCAACTCAAAGGCAATCCCATTCAAGTGACCCTTTATTATTGGAAAAGAATCTAGTAGGTGGCAGAGCCGAAATGCTTTCTAACAAACACCAATAAAATATCCAGACATAGAAACTATGTTTTCCCTCAATCTATTCTTTTTAGCAGAGTAACCTAGACAACTATCTTTTTTGAAAAGCTTTCATCACACCTTGGCACACTCCCTGTATCTGTTTCTTATTTACAGTTTATAACGAAGCCAGAAAAGACTCGATGGTCTTGAATAATTTGAGCTTGCCATCCGTTTCCTAGCAGAACTGTTAACATGGTGCTGGTGAATGGGCAAAACAGATAAAATAGGGATTGGGGAACTTCAGCCTCACCCAAAGGCAGTTTTCCCACATAAAGTGCATTCAAAGAAAAGATATTAGAATTACTGATAATTCTTTCTCCCGTAGGGTAGGAGTAGGAGTAGGAAAAGGCCTCTTCGGGTGCTATCAATTAGTCCCCTTTCTTAGTAGTCTGTTGCAAGAACTCTGCTATGCCCACAATGTGGGAAACAGCTTTATCCCAAATGGGGTTAATAAAAGAGCTAAACTCCACCCAGCCTTCATCACATGCGGGCAATTTCCGATTCTGATCCAACGTTAAAACTAAAAGAATAACAATGCCCAAAGAGCTGAAAATGAACACAGTCTGTGTCCTAACTCAGAACAGACAAACCATGGACACTCTAGACTTTCCTGGATCCCCTGACCTCCTGCACCTGGCCAGTAAAAGGAGAGTGAAGCGGTGGCTTTAGTACAAACTCCTGAACTACGTATCAGCCCAAAAGCGTGGGTGGGAGTTTCACAGCTCATTGACAAATCAATTAATCAAATATTGGTTATTCCCTGAGCCTTTAAGTGCCAGGTATTAGGCTGGACTCTGATAGACATAGGAAGCGGATCTAGAAGAGGCCCCAGATACCCTGCCAATCAGGATCCCAGGGGAAAGAGAAGATACCCTCACGGGTCAAACGAGGAGAGCTAAATAAAGAATCATTTGCAAAGGTGTGGGCAAGATGAGGTGGTATTGTTCCCTGGGGCTAGCAGCAGCAGGCCTCTAGTCCTCAAAGAGTGGGGAGGGGATGGGGGGAAGAAGTGGTTACCCAGCAGAGGTAGGGTCTGCCTGACAGGGCCTGTGGCCTTAGGTAGAGAGAAGTCAACCCGAGGTGACTTGGCAGGCAGGGAACTGGGAATAAATCTCCCACTCTTACTCACTGTCCTTCTACCCTCTGATCTCCTGCTGGGCACTCCCATTGGCTGAACCCAATAGGAAGCCTGAGTCAAGGAGGCTTCTGATATGATGGAGTTGGTAAAAGACCCCTCCGGGGCCTTAGAGAAGTGGGAAAGGAGAAGCTATCCATACAGATATATCTTCATTTTTCTACCCCCCTTTCTGAAAGAAGCTAGCAGTGTTAGATTAATTGGTACTGAACTAAGATATTCATCATAGGAGGCTGGAGTTGCACTCCTTCAGAACCCAGAGGGGATGTGACACTCAGCCACCTTACTGTTGCTCCTTGTTATCATTGAGAAGTCAGGACAACAAGCTCTGTGATGGATTGATTGATAGTAAAAACCCAGCTGAACAAGCCACCCGTCACTAATATTGAACTGCATCCTTGTTTAGCAAGAGGTGCTAGTGTGAGTCTATTAGCATCCCAAGGCCCTCGTTGCCATCTGGCAGGATGGAAAAGGAAGAGAAGGGAAGGAAAAGAACATTTATTAAACTTCTAATTATACTCCAGATCCTGGGCTAGATAATTTACATACTTTACTCCATTTTTAGTTTCACTTATGAGATGTCTTTTTAAATTTTTTTTTCTGCTTTACAAATGAAGAGAGTGAGGCTTAGAGAGGTTGACTAGATAGCCCAATGTCACACCGTCAGCTGGTAAGAAGGAAGGAAAGGGATTCCAAATCAAATTTGGCAAGCACACCACAGTGGGAGTTAGACAGTCCACTCTAGCGAACTGTGTGACTTGAAAGAAATAATTTCTTCTTGGGCAAGTCTCTTAATCTTTATGCTTCCTGGTGTGTGTGTGTGTGTGTGTGTGTGTGTGTGTGTAAAATAAGGAGCCTCTAAAAGGCCAGCCGACAGAGGCCAGGTGTAACATGAGTGCGTGACTCAGAATGAATGAGGACTTGGCCCACTGGGGGCTTGTGTGCCCTGCCTGACCCATGCTCAGTTCTGGCCAACTCTTGATACTTGGAAATGGGGCAGCTGAGTTTTGAAAAGGAATTTGGGTGTGTGTGTGTGTGTGTGTGTGTGTGTGTGTGCGTGCGCGCGCACGCGCGTGCACACAACAACCTGATTTTTAACTGTTTACAACAAATTCACAAAAATGTAAAATATCACTGAGCCAAAAATACCCCGTTCACTGCAACAGTGTGAATGAGAAACTTCATGTGACCTAGACTAGCCTTTTCCTTGATATAAATTCAGGATGTGCTGTGGCCCAACATCCTCTTTAGTTTTTCATCCCTTCAGTAAGCTCTTATTAAATGGCTGGTGTCTAGGCAACTAGGTGAGACCTGGGAGTATGATGATGAACAGAAGTTCTTACCTTCTCGGTCCTTACGCATAGTAGGAAAGATGGACTTGAACGTAAACACAAAGGCCCAGTGTTGAGCCTAAGAAGGGGGAGGGTTATGAACTATCCGAGGTGTCAGAGGTGGGGGGCTGTCATGGGAGGAATCTTTCTGAATGGAGAGCTAAGTCCCCTCTAGGCTGCTCTGCCTTCCTGCCGCCTTCCCTTCATGCGCTTCAGGTCGCCTCTCCTCTGGCTGAATCCAGAGGAACCCAGTCCCTTCCTAAACTCCACCCTCTAGAGAAGCACACTTCAACCAGAACTGTACCTCCACTAAGTCCCGTGCCGCCACCAGGGTCAGCCCTGGATGGAAACTATGCAGTTTCATTGCTTCCCTTCCCTACCATCCAGCTAATCCATTTTAAGCTGCCATTTAAAAAAAAAAAAATTAGAGAAACAAATGTTTCATTGTATGCTCAATTCTTAGGATATGCCACATACACGAACCAAACTCACTTAAGCAGAGCACGGAGCGTTTTAATCGCCTGCGTCGAAGACTTTGGAGGTCAGCAGCGCCCGTGGCTGGGGAGCCCTAGCTTTTGTGACCATCACCCTCATGTGGAGGACAGGCAGGCCCTGGGAAAGGGAGTCCTGGCTCCAGGCTGCTTTTTCTTCATCACAGGCAGTTGTCCCACAAGAGCTTCACCCTTTCTACTCGATGACCCAGAGACAGAGCCGAGAAGATCCTTTTCAATGAAGCATTTTTGAGCCTTTGAGGGAGGGAGCTTTGAGGGAAGAGATGCTGATTATATGCGTAGTTTTCTATAAGAAGCAGCTTTTACCTCTTCCTTCTCTGTGCAACACCCTGCAGTGCTTGGGGGGACATTTGCTGAGAACATTCTTAAAATAGAGGCACAGAAACCAATCTGTCAGGTAGAAGTGTGCAGGCGGTGAAGCCCTGGTTACCGTGACACCAAGCTGGGATGGGAGTTATCTTGTCCCGCTGTTCTCATCCTAGCCGGGGGAACCCCAAGGGTCGTGGGAGGGGCTGAGTGGCCGTGCCCGTGCAGCCCGAAGCCTAGCATGAAGATCCCTGAGCCCCTCTTGTCCGTGACTCATGCTGCTTCTGTGGTTCTAGGCATCTGGAAGACAACCAGGTCAGCATCATCGAGAGGGGCGCGTTCCAGGATCTGAAACAGCTGGAGCGATTGTAAGTACAGCAAAACCTCCTTTCTTGAAAAGTCTTTCTTCTTCTTTTCTTTCGTCTTTTTTTTTTTTTGTAAATTGGTTTCTTGCAACCTTGCTAAAAAAAAAAGTCTCCAATGTTTAATAAAACATTTGCTATTTTATTTAAAGCACATTAGATGCATGTTACAGAGACACTGAGATTCACATAAACACTTTTCCTTTAAAAGATGCTAGAATTGGCATCTGGGGTTTGTTTTTCTTCTCAGCCTTAAGCTCTCTCTTGGTATTTGTCCGTGGGGTTGGTTCTGGCCGGGGCCTCAGCCTTCACTTTTGGGGAGGAAGGAAGCCCGTAGTTAGCTCCCTGTCGTGGAAACCAGTGTCAGGTTCTCCCTGCGCCTCCGCATGTGGCGTGTGCTCCCTGGTCAGACTCCCTCCCGCCCTCTGCGCCTCTCTGCCCCGTTCTCATGGGAGAGGAAGGGCAGCGAGTGGGCGAAGCCCTCAGAGTGCCTGCACCTCCGAGTGCGCAGCAGCCTGTGTCAGGAAGCCCACACATTTCCACGAGAGGATATGCTGACAGTGGTTTAAAAATAGGCCGCTGTTCTGACTCTATCTGAGGGAGACAAGAAAAGGGGCAAGATGGGAGATGGATGGAGCCTCCGTTCGCTGTGTTGATTAATGCTTTTGTGGAAAAGCCTTGGGTCACTTTGATGAGGGGAGCTGCTCAGATGGTTAAGTGGGCAGCTTCACCTTTCTTCAGTTAATCACATCTGGCAGCTCATAACATCTGGATATTTGCTTTCTGCCCTCTGAGCGGGGATTGTCCCCAAGAGCACTTAGTCATGCTGGTGGGCGGCTTTCTTCCATGCTTCCCTCTGCATCCCGGCTGACCCGACATTTCAGCCTCCCCTTCCTGCAGTCAGGTCCAGGGGCCTGCAACAGCTCACTATCTGCCAGCTTACCTAGAAGGATGTTCCATGTTGACCTGTCTCTGTCATCTACAGAGAAGGGCTTGAGTAAGGTAGAGGGCCTGCCACCAACTTGTTAGCTTTGTGATTGCTCATGTGGGACAACATGGGAATGGGAAGGGCTATTACCCAGCAAAATCCTTTACTCCACCCTTGTTGTGTAAATTGTCTCATTTAGTTCTCTTCCGCAGGGTCAAAGGTCAGCATATGTTCTGCTGCTGTTGGTTTGAAAATATGACATTTATTTCTTATAAGGAAAAATAGTTATAAAAGTAATGAATGTTGCCTCTGTCAATGCTTTTATTTTTAAGTTTCTTAAAACTTAAATTCTTCTCCTTGTTTAAATGAAGGGAAAAAGTATTTGTTGGACCTGGTTTCTTTCTATGAAATATTCAACATTTCTATGGAAGGATAAATAATATAGTCCTTAGTGAAAAGGCTACCTCTTGCTTAGTGCTGTGATTAGAAGGGTAAATAAATTTCCAATTCATTAATTTCATGGTTGTTGGAAGGGAACTAATTGAGTACCTTGGATATGCTAGGAACTGTGCCAGTGTTTTATATGCTGTTATTTTATCCCCACAAAATTCCTGTGAGGTGTTATTACCCTCATTTTGCAGATGAAGAAACAGAGGCTCAGGGAGATGGAGCCAAAGAGTTGTCGGGGGGGAGCCAAGATTCAGAGCCACATTTGTCCAACATCAAAGCCCACGTCCTTTCATACTTCTGTGCTGCAGACATTAGATGAAGTGTGATCTTTAGCAGTGGCCCTGCAAATAGCCTCCTACATACCCATTTAACCCCGGGGAATATCAGTGAAATGTTCTGGCAAAGGCACTTGGCTTTGGCTTGGTGATGATGGCTGAAATACCGCGTGTATCTGGGGGACTGAGCGGATTACAGCTGCAGTGTAAACCTGTCTCTTTCTCTACTTTGGCTTATTAGAAGGGTAAGGCTAGTTTTGGTACTAGATAAACTCTCAAATCTCATTGCTTAACTCAGTGGAAGTTTACTTCTTTATATCAAACGCAGTAAGGGCATTCCTGGTTTTTGGGTCTCTCTTCTCCAAGGGGATTCTCAGAAACATGGGTTCCTGCCCCTCCTCAGCTCTGCCGTCTCTAAAGCTTGCCTTTTAAGGTACCAATGTTTGTCTTCATCAAGCCAGTGAAAGAGAAGATGGCATGAAGGATAGCACATGGGAGGTTTTCATGGGTCAGACCTGGACGGAGTACGTGTCACTTCTACTCTTATATACCTTGGGTTCAAACTCAGTGGAGGTCAGGAAAGATAGTTGAGTGATATGCCCAGAAACTAGAAGAAACAGGCTTAGCAAACAGTTAACCAGTCACTGACTTACCCTGCAAGTGAGCTGAGAAAGCTCTTGGTTAGGAAGAAGGAGTATAGGCAGCTGACTGGTATTCACAGCTGGGTAGGCACCTCATTTAAGGCCTTTCAGTGTAAACGAGAGGCTGTGTGTGTGTATGTGTGACATTATCCTGACTGGTGTTAACCTGCTTTTAGTTATTCATTCTGTCCCCAAACAGACTGAGAGCTATAGAATGGGAAAATGCAATGTATTGGGCTGGTCAAAAAGTTCATTTGGTTTTTTCTGTAAGATGGCTCTAGTTGTCCTTAGTTGTCTTTAACTTTATTTGAAACTATTTTGTTAGATTGTATTGTAACCGCTGTCATATCAGTGTGCATTTAAAAAAATCAAAATTGGTGAATTTTTGTGTAGCCATTTTAATATTGAAGATGAAGAAAATATACAACACTTTGGCGTATTATGCTTTATTATTTCAAGAAAAGTAAAAACACTGCTGAAATGCAAAAAATTTGTGTAGTATATGGAAAAGGTGCTGTGACTGATCAGATGTTTCAAAAGTGGTTTGCAAAGTGTCATGCTGGAGATTTCTCACTGGATGATGCTCCATGGCCGCGTAGACCAGTTGAAGTTGACAGGGATCAAATTGAGACATTAATTGAGAACAATCAGTGTTCTACCATGCCGGAGATAGCCAACATACTCAAAATATCCAAATCAATAAAATTACTGATGAAAATGAAAAATGTGTCTTTTATTTTATAGAAAAGACTAACTGACCTTTTGACCAACCCGTATTTGCTGTTAACTACTGCAGGGGTAGATGGGTGCTATCTCTAGTTCTCACTCCTGACACTGGATCTGCGTCCGTATGTTTGGTAGTAGATTAATCTTCATTGGTCATATTCTGAAATACAGACTGGAAATTACATGGGTTTTGATCATTTATTTCTTGTCTGTTCAGTTTCATTCACAATGGTCATTGTTGGTTTGATCTCTCGAGTTTTAATGGGAAAGGAAAACCATTCTGTCCTGTAGGTTTCATCTCAGAAGTCTCTCTTCTTCCATGAAAGAACCCCTGTCCAGACTGAGTTAGGCGCCCTTCCTTTCGTAGCACACGATTGTCCCTAGTACAGCACTTACCACAACATGTTTTAATTCCCCATCTGCCTGACTATCTTTCCCCAAAACTCTATGTTGAGGTCAGCAATCTTGTCCCACTTAGCTCTGAATCTCAAAGCCTAGCACAAGGTGTCATAGTAAGTCCTTATGAATATTTATCAAATACCTTTTTAATACCAGTTTTTGTTTCATACCAGTGATTCTGAATTGGTACCAATTTTTCCCTCTAGAAGACACTTGACATTGCCTGGAGACATTTTTGGTGGTTACAGCTGGAGGAAGCTACTGGCATGTAATGGGCAGGAGTCAAAAATGTTGCTAAACATCCTACAGTGCACAGGACCATGCTCATGGCAATGAGTTATCCAGTCCAAAATGTTAATAGTGCTAAGGTTGAGAAACTCTGCTCTTTACCTATTATGTGTCAGATAGCATCTTAGGCATTTGACGTACGTCCTTTCATTTAACCCATCCAGCAATATTATGAAACTAGAATTATCATATCCCTGATACGACAAAATATAAAAGCACGGTTTATGAAATATCATTGCTAAGTATGTTTACCCTACATCTAATTTCGCTAGATCTCACTTTTGGTTTCCAGGAAGTGGACAGGATAGAGGAACAAATTAAATGAATCTAAGAAGAAACAAATCCTATAGGCGGGATATTTTATAAGATCACTGTCCTGGTCCCTTCAAAAAGAATGTCATGAAAGATACCACACAAGAAGATTGGTGTGGCTCTATTAATAATAGATAAAATAGCCTTTAAAACAAGAAATGTTATTGGAGATAAAGAGAAATATTTCGTAATGATAAAGGAGTAAAGGTACACATAAAGCAAATTTTGCCAAAAGCAACCAACTGTAGAATAAATATTCTTTTCAAGTGCATATGAAACTTTTATCAAATACTGGTCTGGAAAGCAGGTCTCAATAAACATCAGAGGATTGAAATCATGGATTATTTTTAGTAAGCTAGTAAGAAAATGATAAATGGAAAATTTCAAAATATTTGGAAATTGAGTAATATGCTTCTAAATTACCTCTGAGTCACAGAATATATCACACTAGAAATTTGAAAATATATTTTTCTTAATGTTAATAAACATAAAGTATATCACAATGTGTGGATTACAGTCAAAGCCACACTTAGCGGAAAATATATAGCTAGCCTTTTAGCTATATTATTCAATTTATGATATATATTATGTATAGTATATATTTAAAAAGAAGTAAGGCTAAAATCTTGATGAAAGTATGTATCTTAAGCTAGAGAAAGAACGAAGTAGAAAAAAGGAAATCAGTAAGAGCAGAAGTGCATGAAATATAAATATTTATTTATTTATATTAGAAAACCTCTAAAAAGTCACTTTTATTTTTAAAATAATAAAAACTGACAAGACTGCTCAGAAACCAAAAAGAAAGAAGACCGAATTACTAATATGAGGTATAAAAGGTGGGACGCAACTATGGATTTTACAAACATTAAAGTGATAATTAGATAAAATTTTGGACACTTTGTTTCAAAGATTTTAAAGATTAAGTTAAATTGAGAATTCAAACAAGAAAGGATAGAAAGTCTGTATAGTTTTATATCTAGTAAAGAAATTAAATCTTTAATTAAAATATTCCACCAAGAACATCTAGGCTTAGATGCCTTCACCAATAAATTCTACCTAAATTTTAAGGTGTAAATATCAGTTTAACATAAACTCTATAAAAAGAATGGATATTTGTCATTTGGGTGGCATAGCTCTTACAGCAAAGCTCAACAAAGACATTTCAAGAAAAAATATAAACCAACATATTTCATAAATATTTCTACAGATTTACTAAGAAAATATTAGCAAAATGAGTTTGGTGATACATTAAAATGATTTATTACAACCAGCTTGGCTTACCTGAGGATGGTAAAGTTGGTTGAATATTTGAAAGTCCTCCTTCCCAAATAAAAATATATTGAACCACTAGGATGGCAAAACCAAAGACACACCAACGGCATCTGCAGTAAAACTAGTTGACAAAGTATCTCAGTAAATCCCCACCCGTTACCATAAGCAGGTAGGGGAACACGATGTGTGGTTACAAGACCATTGTGTGATCTCATCTGTGTAGGGAAAAGCAGAGGAAAGACAACTGAAATTCATAAGACCCCAGGAACAGGAGATCACTTAAATTACCGATACAGGCTCACTGGAAAACATAGTGGTCAGTCTGAGAGAAGCCACCCAATTGGAAGGGAGATTAATTGGATCCAGCTCATGGCGAGTACAAAGGTATGGCAGTGTGATGAGGGCAGTCAGGGCTCAGAGTATTCTGGGCCCTGTAAGTGCTTCAAACTAACACAAGGCTTTTTTTCAAAGAAAGGCCTAGTCTTGTTAAGAAACTTCTGGGAGCAGTTGATCGGAACAGAAAAAATAGTAGAAATAAAAAGGAACTTCTTGATAAAAGTGTTAGAAATCACCAGAAGAGTCATAAATTAGAAAATACAAGGCTGTGTTTTTCATTAATTTGCAAGAAAAACCAAGAATGAGCTCTAGGCTCTTGAAGGTAAAAAACTATCACTTTCTACCCCTCCCTCATAAAACTAGAGGGAAGTTCTTTTACTTAGGAAATAAACAACCAAAAGGATTATGATTGATGCTCATAAAAAATTTCTTATAACCAAAATAAAAAAGAATAAGAAACATAATAATCTCCATAGAAACAATGAAAATATGCAAGAAAGAGGTACTCACAAAACAAATGAAAACTATAATAGAATAGTACAAAACTAACTACACAAATTTAAGATCATATAAACTATAAAAGACCATAAAATATGAATTTGAAAGACTCAGAAATTAGATGATGACAAAAAGTAGGTTTTGAAAGGATGGGTAAAGAACTCAAGAAACAATTTAGAAATAAAAGAAATCATGTCAAAATAAATACTGCCAAAACAGTAGTGTAGAAGAAAGAACTTGGAAGAATTATACTATCAAATTTCAGAGTTACTATAAACCTACAGTGATCAAGACAGCATGGTACCAGTGAAATAATGGATATATAAATGAATGGAACACAATTGACAGCCCAAAAATAGACCCATTCAAATGTAGTCAACTGAATTTTGCAGGGGTGCAAGAAGGCACAAAGACAATTCAAAGGAGAAGAATAGTCTTTTAATAAATAATGCTGGGACAATTTGATATTCATATGTTAAAAAATTGAAACTATTTCTTGTACAAGATTAAATTCAAAATGGATGGTAGTCTTAAATGTAAAATGTAAAACTATAAAACTTCTAGAAGAAGATATAAGAGAAAAATCTACATGACCTTTGATTCGGGGATGAGTTTTTTGATGTAACACTAAAAACATGAGCCATGAAAGAAACAAAAAATAAATTGAACTTCATTAAAATAAAAACTTCTGCTTTGCAAAAGGCACTTTTAGGAGAATGAAAAGACAAGCTACACACTGGAAGAAAATTTTTGCAGAACAAATCTGATAAAGGACTTACATACAAAATATACAAAGAACTTACAATATTCAATAGTAATAAAACAAACGACCCTAGCCCTCAAAAGAAAAAAAAAATGGACAAAAGATTTGAACAACCACTACACCAAAGAAGATATAAATGGCAAATAATTATATGAAAAAATTCTTGTTATTTTTCATTAGGGTTATGCAAATTAAACAATTAAACCACTGCACACCTATTAGAATGGCTAAAATACTTAAAGCTGACATTACTAGTTGCTGATGAGGAAGCAGAGTAACTCTCATTTATTACTGCTTAATAATGCAAAATAGCACAGCCACTTTGGAAGTCAGTTCAGCACTTTCTTACAAAGCTAAACAGAGTCTCATACAGTCCAGATCAGTGGGTGCCAGGAGTTTGTGGAAGAAGAGGGAGTGGAGTGTTGAACAGGCAAAGCGTGGAAGAGGACAGGCTTAGAATGGTGGAACTGCGCCATAGAAACCTGAAATGGCAGGTGTATGACACATGCATTTATCAAAACCCACAGACTTTTACAATGCAAAGAATGAAGCTTGGTGCATGCAAATTTTTTAAGTCTTTTGGAAATTTGGAGATGGAATGCAGACTGTGATGACTGTATGAATCAACCTCATGGAAGGTGATGAGGGAAAGGTAGATTTGGAATAGAGTGGAACCTGTAAGGCTGAAACCAAGCGGAACAGCACATAAGTGCTGTACTCTAGCTGGTAAGTTGTTTCCCACAGGGGCGTGGGTTAATAATTCTGAGATCACTGTGCATGTATATTGCAGTTGAGCAATGGGTGGCATGGATGGTGAGGACAGGTTTCTTGCCTTTGAAATGGTGGTTACAGACAGGCAACGGAGAGAGCTACAATGATCCATGCAATAATGGATTCAAGTTGGCATCAGTATGAACGAACGTTTAGCCTAACATAGGTACTTTCACTTAATATGGACGGATATATATACATATAAACATTTATTGATATGTGAGTCTACATAGATTTGTATACAAGCTAATATTTTCTTGCTCTGTCAGTGACAGGGCCCAGAAGAAACAACGCTTCAGTAACAGTGAGCATGCCTAGCACCCACATTGTGGTTTCTCATGACATTCTTCAACAAAAAGGAGCTAAGGCACCTGAGAGAAATCGACTGGGACATGAGAACTATTGTGCCAGAAATAAAGTGCTCAAAACCAAAAAAGAAAAAAGAAAACAAATAAAACCCCACTAACCCTCCAAACAGTCCACACGTATCAGGACTTAGGAGCAAACTGAAAGAACTCCTGATGCCAAAGGTGGAGCAATTTGGGCAACAAAATAAATAAATTGGATTATAACCAAAGTATAAAATAAATATCTATGAGTCCATACTGATATAAATAAATACCTGAATAAATAAATAAAAGGGGAGATGAGAAATTTCCCATTAAGAATAATTCCAAGTAATTTATGTAGATTTTCTGCCCTCAAGGAGGTGGAGTGTAACTCCCCAATCCTTAGATTCAGGCTTTGCATAATAACTTCCATCTTGGGTTTAAAAAGAAAAGGGACGTATGGGGACAGTATTGAATAAACAAGACACACACGACCTCAGCCAGGTGATAAAGGTCAATATTAAAAGTGATGGCATGTTGAAAGTGTGTCTTTGATATGATGTAATGAAAATAGCAGTTTGTATCCATGATCTTCATCTCAAAAATCCATAATTCCAGCCTAATGAGAAAAACATCAGACAGATCCCAGCTGTCTAAAAAACACCCGATAGCCCTCCTCAATACTGCCTAGGTCATCAAAAACAAGGAAACCACAAACTGTCATGGCCAAGAGGAGCCTAAGGAGACATGATGACTGAATATAATGTGCCATCCTGGTGGTATCCTGAAGCAGAAAAAAGATCTAGGTTAAACACTAAAGGAACCCGAGGGAAGCAGTGGTTTGCTGTGGCAAACGCACTGCATACTGTACTGACGTAAGATGTTAATAATGGGAGCACTGGGCGTGGGCTATAGAACATCACTCTGCACTATCTTCCCAGCTTTTATGCAAACCCACATCTATTCTAATGTAGAAAGTGTTTTTTTTTTAAAGGTGATTGTGCCAAACCCTGTTCGAATTGCAGATTCATGAGCCAAATAAATGTTACTGCTTTACACCAAAAATACATACTAATCTAGATGGAATTCAAGAGCAAATAAATGTAATGGATAATGCTTTAAGAGAAATGGAAAATGGCAAGTGGTATATTTTAAAATCAATAATAAATTAATATACAGGTAAAAACGATTCACGAGAAAGTAATAGATATGGAAATCAGTCAAAGAAGTTCTCACATAATATGAATCTCCGAGGAAGAAAACTAAAGCAATGGAACAAAACAAAACTAATAATAATGATAATTTCCTGAAATAAAAGATGATTTGAAGTTACATATTGAAAAGACACTGAATGCTTGGAAAAGTAGACCCTGAAGGTATAAAACCAAAACATATTCTAATAAAACTATTGGCTTTTAAAAGGAAAAAAATCCTTAAGCATTCATCAGTCAGACACACAAAATGGAAAGAACATTAGATTTCTAGCATCCTTTTGACACCAAAACCAGAATACAATTGAATCACTTTTTAAGAAAGCAAACTTTTTTCACAAATAAAATGTGAACCAGGACCATACATATATTCAAGTGTAATGACAACAGACTGTTATGAACAACTTGGGCATCATGGTTCCTGGGACCCCTTCCCAAGAACAAGTGTCATATAACCCAAAGTGTGGAGAGCCATTAGCATAAGGACAGAGATAATCTACACTTTGAAAACTCCCTGGAAGATAGGTGGGACTTGTGACAGAGGTTTGGAATGTCGTACGTAGAGTGGCAGAAGAGCTTGGCTCTCCATCATACTCCACACTTACTCGCTCGCTGCAGGCTGGCTAACCTGGCAGCACTCTAAGAACTTAAAGGATGCAGAAACACAGCATCAGAGGATCCTGGGTCGAGGATCCTCTGATAACATGAGCACGTGGCTATGACGTGAACAAGAGATGAACTTCCGTTATTTGAAACATAACAATGTAATTCATCCCATCAACAGAATAAATGAGAAAACCTTTTCATCTTCATAAATGAAGAAAAAGTATTTAATACAACACCAATGCATGATTTAAAAGCATTTAAAGTGTTAAGAACAAAATAGAGCTTCTTTACATGAAACCTAAAACAAACATCATAGTTAATGGTGAAATATTGAAAATGTGCCTCCTGTGAGGTGCCTGTTGCCATGACTTCTGTTCAACACTATATTAGTAGCCCTGGTCCTGTGATGACAAACAAACCAAGAAAAAAAATAAAAGGGAAAGAAGGGAGAAAGGGAGGGAGGAAGGAAAGAAGATGAAAGAATAGGTATAAGGTTTGGAATAGAAGAAATATAATAGCATAATTTGCAGATGACATGATTGAGTACATAGAACATACAAAATAATCTATAGATAAGTTATTGGGATTCCCAAGAGAATTTCCAAGGTCACTGGACACAAGGTCAATAAACAAACAAACAAACAAAAAAAGTCAAGAAATTTTCTATATACCAGTGAAAAACAATTAGGAATTTTCTTAAAATGATGTTTACAGTAACACTAAAAATATCGGCTTCCCAGGAATACATCTGATGAAAAAGGTGCAAGACCTTAACACAGGAAATGACAGACATTGCTGGGCAAAGTGAGAGATGACTCAAGTATACTCACACAGAGGTGCATTATGTTCATAGCTTGGACAACTCAGTATCTCAAAGATGTCAGTTCTCTCCAAATTGATATACAGATTCAGTGAAATCCTACTCAAAATGTTAATAGGTTGTTGTAGACATTGAGATGATTCCCAAGCTTGTATGAAAATGGCTAACAAGAACCAAGATAAGAACTTGAAGACCCAGATAAAAAGAACATGCTTTGTAACAGAGGTGGCACTGTGAAGCGGCTTGGAATGGATGATCTGTCTGCTGAATTGTGATGGAGTAATTGGATATGCATATGGGGAATAAATGATCTTTTATTTATTTAGGGGTAGGGGTAGGTTGGTGCCCCCTACCACCAACCATTCACAAATCAGTTATAAGTGGATTGTAGATTTATACATGAAAGATAAAATAATAACTTTTAGAAAATAAAATATCTTCATGGTTTTGAGGTAGTTGATATTTCTTAAGCAGGATACAAAAGGCATTAAACTAAAGGGAAAAAAATTTGGACTACATTAAAATAAACAACTTTTATTCATCAAAATACATCAAATGAGTGAAAAAGCATGTCACAGAGTGGATGAACATATTGACAGTGCATGTAACTGACAGTGGGCTTGCAAGGAGAATACACATATATAGAACTCGTACAGACCAGTAAGAAAAAGACAAATGTCCTAGCAGAAAAGTGGTTAAGAGTTTTGAACAGGCAGTTTATAAAAGAGGATATCCAAATGCCTGGTGACCACATGAAAAGGTGCTCAGTGTGGCACTAGTCTTCAAAGAAATGTAAAATGAAACGGCAGTGGCATCACCACATAACCATCAGAATGGTTATAACTTAAAATGTATTGACGATGGTGGGAAACACTGCATTTATCACATACTTTTGTGGGACTCATTGGCACTGTTCCTCTGGGAAACTCTCTGGCATTGTCAACTAGAGCTGAGCACACACATAGCCCATGACCCAGCCATTCCGCTCCTGGACCTGCACCCCACAAAGAGACACGCACGGGGCACAGGATTGTTTGTGGCAGCACTGTCTGTGACAACGCCATGCTGGCAACAAGCCAAATGCTCATCAACAGGAGAAAAAAGTTCAAAAATGAAAACACCACCACAAAAGCACTGCTACATGTAATGACGTGATAAATCTCAGAAACAAAATGAGTAACAAAAGCCACACAACCCAATTCTCCTTATATAATCTTCAAAACAGGCAGAACTGATCTATTATTTTAAAAGTTAGGGTAGTATTTATCATTGGAGGGTTGGAAGTAGAAGGTGAAATTAAGGGACTTTTTAGGTGTATCCTCATCTGTTTCTAGATACGGGTGGAGGTTTGTAGATCTGTTCACGGGTTGCAGAACGCTTCAAGTTGTACAATGTTGATTCATATCTTTTCTGTATATATTACACTTCAAAAATAATTTATTTTAAAAAGAGACTTTAGAGGCAGATGCAGTGACCAAACTCAATGCATGACTCTTAAGGGAAGCCTGGTTTAAAGAAATGAATGTATAAAATAAAATTTGGGGGCAAATGGAGAAATATGAAAGTGGACTGGAAGTCAGATGTGCTAGGAAATCGGTAACTTTGCTAAGTGTGATAATGGTACTCTAGTTATGTAAGTGGACCTCCTTAATTTTTTGAGATGCATGCCGAAGTATTTGGGGTCAAATGTCCTGGTATCTATAATTTACTTTGAAATTTTTCCATTAAAGGAAGAAAGGAAGGAAGAGAGAGGGAGGAAAACGGAAGGGAAGGGAAGGGAAAGAAGGAAGGAAGGAAGGAAGGAAGGAAGGGAAGGGAAGGAAGGGAAGGAAGGAAGGAAGGAAGGAAGGAAGGAAAGAGAAAGGAAAGCAAAAGGAAAGAAAGGAAAAGAAAGCAAAATGAAAGCAATTGTTGAATCACTGATGAGCATAGGAATGCTCAAAATACATTTCTCCTTTTCTGTATATTTGAATATTTTTCATAAAAATTCTTTTTTTTGTATTTTTAAAGTTATTTTGTGTCCTTCCTGTGTCCTTTTCACAGAGGAAAAAAAAACCCTGAAGTTTAGAAAGTTTAAGTAACGTGCCATGCTGAGATTTGAATTCAGAACTAGTTAAAATTGAGGGAAACAGCCATCGGGAGCCGAAGGAGCTTGAAATATTACATTATCCAATTTTCTCATTTTACAGACAAGGAAACAAGCTGGAGAGGGATTTGACTTCCGCGAAGCGTTAAGGCAGCACGCAGCGTTTGATGGGTTGAGTTGCTCGGCATTAGCTCAGTTTTTCCAAAAAGCAGAACACAATGATGTCCTTAGCTGTAACCCACAGTTCACATTCACCCTTTAATTAGATGTAAAGTAAATAATTATATTATATATTTAAATGCATATGTGTGGCAAATATATACACACACACACATATATTTTTTAAAATTATAGCAAGGGTTATTTTGTTCCTCAGTACATAGAGCCTTGCCTGTCCCGCCGGCACCAACGTGTGTTATGTTCCTCGAGCTGACCATTTGGAGGCCAGACCCTCAAGCAGCCCATGAATGTGGCTTTTTCTTCATTCGGCCTCATTTGTATCGACATCAAAGCCTGACCATTGTTATTAACTCAGAATCATGGACAGGGTTTTCTTTGTGAAATTTATCGCCTGCGGTGTCTACACTTAAATTACTCTAAGTCCATGATAAAAACCCCAGTGTCCATGTGGGGGTATAAGCTGCCAACACCAGAAACACCACTGTTGACAGATTTTTTGATTGGTTTATGTTATTATTCCTTATAGTTTAAAAAAAAACATTACTTCTATCCGGGAATATATTCTCCATTGATTCCTTAAGAATTGTAAGACAGACTGAAGGGAAGCCATGAAAGTAGGGAAATATCAAGGAGAAAAATAAAAGCTGGAGGAGAGTTTTGAAGACGTAGGCAGGGCTGTAGGCCTGCAGTCGTGGACCAGCCTGGCTGATTCTCTCCCACCAAGTTCTTTCTGCTCTGATTGCATTAGAAGGACTAGGGCAGACGAGGAGGAGGTTGTTGGAAGCCTTAAACCTGTCCAAATTGTCATATAGTGGAAGACAGAGCTGTCTCCCTCCCTGGAGAACAAAACTCAGGACTGTCCATCTAGTGAGGGCAGGAATCTAACCAGATAAGGAAGAAGAAAGCATGGCAGACAAGCAAGGAACATGGGCTCTTGCACTGTGGCCCACACTTACATGTGGTTTGACTTTGGACAAATCAGTGAGCCTCTCTTAGCTTCTGTTGCCTCATCTATAAAACATCTATATAAGTAGCTCATAGGGTTGTTGGGAAAACTACACAGCATACATGAGGAGAGTTTAGGATGGTATCTGGCTCATAGTAAATGCCCAGAAGCATTTCACTGCAACCCCTTGAGCAGAATCAGGGTGGGGGGCAGGGAAGACTGATAATGTGTTCCTGGGGAATGTCTAAGACAGGCAGTCATTCAGGAAGGAGGCAAGAATAGCAAGAACCACTCTCTAGAAGTTTCCACAGGCCCTTTGATCTGTTAATTTAGTCAGAGTACGTGTGTAGCTCTTGAATATTAAGAACATGGACTCTAGAATTAGAATTGGCCTGGATTTGAACCTTGGTAAATCTTCTCACTTCACTTCCCAGCCATGAGGCCTTGGGCAACTTTCTTAATAGCTTCAAGTACGGTCTATTAAATGGGAATCAACATTGTGGAGTCGAGTTGCCTTTTAAACAGAGGCTTGTTTCAAATGTTGGTACAAATGATAAAAATGGAAAATATTCAAAGTTACTGACAGTTCTATCTCCCATAAACAAGACACATAAGGACCATTTTCTACTGAGAAGTACCATTGGCCCCTGGAATCCCATCAACAGAACGTTCGTCATGCACAACACACGAGGACTGAGACCAAGAATAGGCTCACGTCTTTCATTCGGTGTCATTTGGGGGCACAGGTTCATTGAGCAGAATGGCCGGTAGGCTTTTCTGCACCTTATATTTCTCACCTCCTTCTCCTTTAATTTTTGCAGGGTGCCAATTCTTCAGTTCATTCAGAAGCTAAACGCACACATGGCACTGACTCCATTTCCCCAGTCCCTGGGGCTCTCATGAGATGGTCCATGGGAAGTGCTTCCCCAGTGGTCGGCAGTTATATCTCAGGATATTTAGCCATCTTCCTGAACACTCCTTTAGGGAACAAATGGCCAGGAGTGATAAAAAGAGGGCAATTTATTTGACCATGTGGGCCAAATGACTACACTTTTCCTCATGGGCTCTTTCCATCTCTTAGGCCAGACATTCCATGCCAAACACCAAACTGCCTTTCAGGCCTTGTTCTCCCATCAAGTGTTGTCAAAGAATTTTTTTTTCATTAGAAAAACAAGCTTAGCAGTATTTTCTGCTTGATAGGAGTGAGGGCATTGTCAGAAAGTGCGTATCCACAAACATACTATAAAAAGGCAAACAAAACAATGCAAAGTACCATGAATACGTCTGCGTTACTGTCCCTGTGGGCGCACAGGCACATGGCAGCGTAGAGTTGGGCCCGGCTCTCCCCAAGTGCCTCGGAGAGCAAAGAACTGGTTCTTTAGGTTCATTTTTTTAAAATTCTCTTTGTTTATATCATTTTCTTTTTGCTAGAATTTAAAAGAATATCTGCAGGATCAATTTTGTCATTTTAGGAAGACAAGGAGAATGGCTTTAAGCCTGGGAATATGTCAGCCAACTTTGAATCTCAAAGTGTGTGTGTGTGTGTGTGTGTGTGTGTGGCTTCCCCAAGATGCGGAGGTTTGGAATAAAAATGGTAATTGACCTTTAACGAGAGAGCTGAAAGAACTGCTTCTGTATATTACATGGCTGTGAGCTGGATTTTAAATGTTTGATTAAGTTATTAGAGTGTTTTGCTTTGGCATAATGTACTATAAATTCATGATTCCCAGCCAAAGCAGTTAGTCAGTGGAGAAGAATAAATTGTTTTGAGAGGTGCTTCAAAACCTGGATTTTATTCTCTTGGAAAGACAGGGTTTTAAATAAATCATGTAATACAAATGAGAATTTCCGTAATTAAGGTTCTAACTAGGAAGATCCCTGGGAGCTCTAGAGTGGTGAATGAAGGACTTTCCAGGTTGCTTTCATTTCCTTGCCTTTTCTTTTTCAAATTTATGTTTTGAGTGTGCTGCTTTGCTTTGGGGGCCCAGAGACCCCATAGCACAAAACAAGCACACATTAAATATAAGTTGTTAAACAATTTATCTTGGAGACGTGAGTGCTATAGGGAGACAGATATGCTAAACAAATGTTGGTTTTGTTTTTTTTTTAATGGTTCCAGGACCCTTGGCTTAATAGGGCCTCAGATGGTTCAAGGGCCCCATGTCATGACTTAAAGAATTTCTGTTTGGCGGTACTCACTTCTGTCACCCAGTAATTTCACTCCCTGACAGCTTTTGTCTTTCCAGAGCATGTCCTCCTACTTCTGTCAATTTGGAAATCTCTCTTACATGGCTGTGCCCCTCTTTTGGGGGCTCTTTCTTCCCCTTGGCCTCAGACCCCCTCCCCCAAGATTCTTCCAGCTGGTTCCTCAAAGTCCCATAGCCTCCCTCAGCCCTGCGAGGCTCTTCTCCCAGCAGCACCTAAATAAATAAAATCTGATTCAATTCCTGTGATTGGTTCTTTATGTATGTGCTGTATGTGCATACCAGAGAACTTCCTACTGTGCAGTGTACAAATATACCATTTATAATTGATTCAGGGCAGTTGTCATTTCTAGACAAGTATGCCATCAGGCCTTCTGTTGGGAACCTGGGCACACTCTGTGACATTGTTTCTATGGGATCAAATGAGATCATGTTGGGACTGCAGCCCTTTGTAGCAGATTGTGTAGACGGCCACCCAAGTTGTGTTGCTAAACTGCTGGTTTTCATTGGAGATGAATTTAGTGATTAGGAGCCCAGGCTCTGTCCTCAGGCTGCCTGCCTGGACTCTCCAGTTCTCCACTGGCCAACTGTGCAGCCTTAGACAAGCACGTTAATCTCCCACCTGTAAAAAGGGGCAACAATGTACCTACTCCAGAGGTGTTGAGAGGATTAAATGAAATAATGCATGCCTCGTATCTAGCGAAGCACCTGACACAAAACAAAGTAACTAGTTAATGCATATTAACTGTTAATTACATCATTATCACCATCCTTATGATCAGATTTAAGCGACATAATTTAATACATAAAAATATCTTCCAAGAATGGAAGCAAGTACACATTTGAAGGTGGACTGTTCAGTTATTTCCTAACTCATAAATACTCAAGTATGTGCATCCTGTGTATTCCAGTGGCCACCCAGGGAGACCATCCCGGCCTGCCCCAAGCAATACTCCATCTCCCCCAAGCCCCCATGCCTCCCATTTACCCATGATCTTGTAGACATGCTGTGGCTTGGGACCTAAGTTGGTCCCCACTTTCTATAGGGTGGGGCTGTCGTGACAGGACTAAAGGATGTGGAGGGATGTGGGGATTTTAGATAAAGCTACTGCCCCTCCTCCAGGCTTCATGCCCATCTCATCAGGCATCCCCTGGTCTCATGTTAAAATTCCCCCTTCAGCATCCACACTGTAAGATGTCAGAGAGAATCTAGCCCTGGCTCTCAGCAAGAGATGAAAATGAATCTTACTTGAGTCTTTGAGCATCCTGAGACCCAACATTGCCACCTCTGTAGATAGTGACAAAGTGAGAAAAGGGACTGAGGAGAACAGGCTGGCGTTTTTATTTTGGCCTTCACCTTTCCTTGGAATAATGAGGAGCACAAACCTGTATTAAACACCTCTCAGACATGGTGTTTGGTGCTTTACAGACATTATACGACTTTATTCTCTGAGCTCTCCTGCAAGGCAGGGATTATCATCAGCGTTTCATGGAGCAGGGCACTGAACCTCAGCAAAAGTGAGTCCTTGGATTTCAGTTCCACAGAGTAGAGGCTGGCACCTGGGACCAAAGGTTAGACCCAAACAAGTGCTCGGATCTCTACGGGACCTTGGTTTTGTGCTGGGAACCCAGTAGGGGGGAAGTAGTTATAAGGCTACTTCACTTTCCATCCTAAAGGTGGGGAGGGGGCAGGGAGGAAGCAGGAGCTGAGGAGGAGTCCATCTTGTCTCCCAAACGCGTATCCAGGTGAGCAGTTGTCCCGCACCAAAGCCCAACCAGTAAGCTTGTCTCTAGTCCAGCCCTTAAGAGCTCTGGGGCTTACCCAGCTCTGTGCCACCGGAGCCCAATTGCCCAGCAGTGAGTGATTAGCTGACATGAGAGTGGGGATCACACGTCCATGTTGCTGTATTCGGTGGGTGGCAGGGACGCATTGGGGATTGTAGAGCCGTGAGGGAAGTGGGTGGGGGCCGTCTTCTAACTATGGCCTCTCGCTTCTCTCCTTCTCTCCATCCCCACTGCCACTGAACTCATCCATGCTGTCATCACCTCTTGCTTGAAGGGCCATGGGACTCCTCTCTTACCTGTCTGCTTTCACCGTGCCCCCTTGCAAAGTGGTCTCCACACTAGAGCAAGCTGGAGTGAGCTGCTCAAAGACAGGCCAGCCTTAAAATCCTTCCTTGGCTTCCTTTGGCTCCTAAAATCAACTTCAGTTCCTTGTCCTGGGCCTCAGGGCCCCATGGAGCCTGGCCCCAGCTCTCTCCCCAGCCTCCCTCTGCCCCTCACTCTGCCCCTCTCCCTCCACCCTCGCCTAGTAACCGCCATTCACCTCTCAGCCCTCAGCAGCAGAGCCACTTCCTCTGAGAAGGCTCCCGCGCCTCTCCAGGCTGTTCCGGGGAGGGTTGCTCTCCCACGCACTCTCATAGGACTTGGGGCTTCTGCCCGCATCAGCCTATGTTCGTGCACTCCATAGTGATGCTGCCGTTTGTTTCCTTCATTAGATTGTAAACCTATCTAATAAACGTTATCTGTAAGTCTGTGCTCAGCACAGCATCGCTGGCACTTCACATTGCACCTGGCCAGAATCCATGCTGAAACGTTTGTCACGTGCTCACGCAGTGCCACCGGTGGTTCCAGTGTTCTGGAATCCCAGGGAGAACACTGATAGAGATGTGGCCAGACCCGAAGGTCTTAGGGTTACCCCTCACCATGTTTCCTCCAGCTCCAGTGAGATAGGCTCTGCCGGGCTCTCCCTCACTGCCCTCCGCCCCCCGCCACAGGAATGCCAGCCATCTAGACCTTCATCCTGAGGGCCTACCTGTTCTAGTTGTTACCTTGTGAGATCATGAACTTAACCCAGCGAGGAGCCCCTTTGTGAAACATCTTTTCTAAAACTGCCTTCACCTCTCCCGACTGTGGGAGAAGACCTGGCATGGAGCGGGCGTTCTGGGAATACTTTGGAATGCTTAGCATCATGTTACTTTGAACATCCTACTCAGTAGCAATTCTTTTTCTTGAAGTATATTTGATGTAAAATAAAATATAAACTTTGAGTATTACATTACTTTTTAGAGTGTGCCTTTCATTTAAAAAGTGGGTAAACTCTTTGGAGCCAGATCGAGTAATTAAAGTATGTTGGTAAGCTGGGCAAAGTCCTACCATAGTGATTTTCGACATACTATCTAATCTCTGTAGTGATATCTTCTTATGGGTCTGGCATTTTATACATTTCTTTATTTAATCTTTATTGTGACCCTATGGAGCACTGATTATTATAGCTTCCATTTTACAGTAAGGAAACTGAGGTCCAGAGAAGTTAGATAATTTGACCAAAGTCTCATTGCAAGATTTGAAAACAGCTCTTGTTACCTCCAAAGTGGACAATCTTGTTATTGTCTTGTCCTGTGCATCTTCTTAATTCCTAAGTGGTACAGATGAGATATGTTTGCAAAGTCAAAAACCTACTTATTCTGTACACCTTGTGAACCAGCTGTGAGGGTGGCTCCAAAGGTGGGGGACGCACCTCTCAGCCCTCGCTGTCCTCTGCAGCCCCCTCCCTGCCCTCCCAGATATCTCTGCAGATGGCCTGGGTGACACACACACAGGCATTGCTACAGAAATGGATCTCTGAGTCAGCCCGTGGTGGGGGAAAATACCCTTTTTGCTGGTTTTATTTTTCTTGGTTGATTTATTTGACAAGGACCCACTTTGCACATCATTTTGGAATTTCAAAATCTTTTTTATCTCCAAAGGTCTCTCTTAAAAAACCAAAGAAAAAATAAAAGAGAGGCTGTGTGCGTTACTCCTTATAAGATGCTTTCTAAACCCTGAGCTATTATTCCTTTTTACTTTATTTTCTGACCCTGAGGTCACACAGGTTGTAGAACAGGGGATGAGCTGAGCTGAATTCTATCAGGTGGGGTCCAATTTGCACTAATCCCTAAAGACACGTCTCTATCACTGTGTCTGATCTATCAGGACACCTACGTCACTAACCCCGCAGAGGAAGGGCACACAAATTATTCACTCTCTAGCAGGGCTTCTCTGGTGACATTAGGTGTCACAAGCAGCCAGCAGAAGGAAATGCTTCCAGCCCTGGCTGGCTGCAGATTCCATTACCGATGGGCTTGACATGGAGGTCTGGGAAGCCCCACTCTTAGGCCTTTCGCAGCCATTCCAGGCCGGTGCTCCTGGGGTCGTGGCTTCAGCAACAACTCATTTACAGAGGCATCCCTCATCCTGGCCCATGGCACGTCAGAGGCAATGAAAACAAGCACTAAGCTTCCTCAAAGGGAACTTACTCCATTTTAACATGTGTTTCAGCTGTGGGAAAAGCATGGGTTGAGGGGAGTGAGGGGAGTGTGGGGAGAACCCCAAGCAGAATTTACGGTTGCCTTTAATAACCCATGCAGCTAAATTTATTAGGTCACAATGCCCCTTTGAACGGTGGTGTGGAATTTTCCATGCACAGTCCTGTTTCTTCAGTGAGAAGCAGACCTTCCCATTGGGTTTTGTTCATGTCCTTGTTGAGTGAACACCCAGGCCTTGGCCATTTTGTTTAGGAATCAGCTTTGATCAAGAGTGGGCTGGGGGAATTCACCAGGACCCTGGATGCTCATAGCTGGTGACAATGGCTGAAACACTGATATTCATCCACCTGTGTGGCATGCCACGCACCCACCAACTATACAGGGAAGGTTTGGATCCACAGACATTCTTCCTCCTGAAGACACTTAACACAAAGTCCTTCACCATTGTTTGCAAGCTCTGTTTTCCTGAGTGCTTTCTTGTTTTGCTAAGAATAAGACATGGCATAACTTTATCAGTTTCCTTAGACCTTTCTAACTGGACCAAGAAGTGTGGGGCTGAGATGTTTTTCTAGTGGCCCCCAAGTCTCAGGGTCTAGAAATCAGGGGAAAAATTTGCTTAGATCCGAGAATATCCTTTTTTTTTTTTTAATCAGTCTTGACAAGTTTGGTTAAGTGGCACCTGAGATCAATTCAAATCAGCAAACCGATACTGAGCGCTTGCTGTGTGCAGGATTCCTTGCTGGTGTGGTGGGAGATAGAGCTCACGGCACAGTTGAGCTCATTGACTTCTGAGTGATAATTTTCCTTCCAAGTGCACCACAGTGTGACAGACGTAACATTTTCATTTTCATGGTGGGTGTGTGTGTGTGTGTGATGTGTATTAGATAAATTGCTCTTCAAAGGCATGGCCTTAATGAGTATTTTTGCTTAGAACGAGGATAGAGCAGCATTTAAGTAAACCTTTAAAAAAGGAGCTAATTTACAGAAATGTATTAATTGAATATTAATACAAATGGTACCTAAACCCAATAAGGTTGTATTATATGATGAGAATATCCAAACACACATCCCCAAGGAAGCAAGTCAGTTTGTTATTCAGGGAGGTAAGCCAAGGGCCTCTGAGCATTTGACAATACCTGGTCATTAGCTTGCATGGCTCACTGCCCGGCTAGACCATAATGGGCTTTTAATGAAATTGCTCTCACACACGTCCTTGTGTACTTCCCATTGTCCACACAACAGCAACATCGAGAGGCAGAGCACTCCCCGCAACCTTAACTGTCCGGACGAAGAGGAGACGAGGTGGGAAAATCGAATTTCCCATTAAGTTGTGCACATCCATCCCACTCTGCATTAGCGTTGGAAGGGGGCTGCCCGGAACATGGCAACGGTGGACATAGCGCCATGAGCTGGTGGCAGAGGTCAGAGGAGGAACAGAGGGAAGGGGGCTATCTTGAGACATGGGGGCTGCTGGTCTGATGTGCCACAGCTAGCGACGGCCCATCCCCTGTCGCCGGAGTGGTGGGTAAACCCTGCCACGTACTTCTCTGAGGGGCCTTAAACCCATTCAGATGTGTCATGTTGTCGAGTGCAGCAAATAGACTAACATTGTCTTTTCAGCTCTGCGGTGACTAATCTGTGGGCTCCCTGATTTTCTTGTGAGTTAAGTGGTCTTTATGTTCCAGCTCTGGCAGCGCCGCACAGTGATATATTGTGCCCGATTCCGCCCAATTTATTGGTGCTCACATAATGACAGCCTGTTGAATGGGAAGAAGTAGTGCGTAAACAAAACAGCCCCAGCCTGGAGGGGAAGCAATCATTTTCTGAGCCATATTTGCTGAGTTAGTCATGAGATCGTCCTCTCTCCGTGTGAGCCAGGATTTTGAACCCTGGTCTGTACATAGGTTTACTTTTCCAAAACAACTCAAGTTGGATCGCATGGGGAAATCAGGAACTAGCCCAAAGGCATCTTTGCCTGATAGAAACAGTAAGTTCCAGAGCCCTGACCCCTCACAGTGACTGGGTCAGCGAGGGGCGGGGATGGTGGACACCCACTGGGTTTGGGATCCAGGAGTCAGTACTCTAAGGGCATATCCTGGGCAAATTCCTTTGTCCCAAAAAACCAGGTCAGTTGATTCAACCAAAGAGTGGGAGCTGGAAATACAGGCCAAGTGCAGGGCCAGATACCAGAAGGGGAGCAGTTGTGGGTGGCAGGATTGAGGTGGATGCCGTGTGCTTGTCCTGAAGGGCACTGTTCCTCTCTGTGTGGGGGAAGGGGTTGGTTTGAAGAGCCCTTTTGGTGTGGGCGCATGATCGTCCACATTTTCTAGTTGTTGCTATTGACTACTGTTGAAATTGAGAGTAGCAGGTACGACGTATTTATGGTACAAAACTATGAGGGATTAGAAGTCAATAAAATGTGAGTGTTTCTGCTTTATCTGATTTCTGGTTCCCCTTTCCAAATATAGCCATTGTCTCTCTTTTTTTTTTTTTTTGTATGCTCCCAGAAATCATTTTTCTGTGTAAACTTATGAGAGAGAGAGAGAGTGTGTGTGTGTGTTTGAGAGAGAGACCGAGAGAGAGACCTCATGCAGCAATCGGAGCTTTATCCAGAGACAGAGAAGGTAACCGTTTATTGGGTGTGGCCGAAGACAGCCAGAAGGTCCCAGAGCCAAGAAGCATATCCCTGAGGCCTGCCACGGATCCAGTTTTTTCCTAACCATTCGAAAATTATTTTTTAGATTTTAAAAAATTATTAAGACTATTTTAAAAGTAGTTTTAAGTTCAAAGCAAAATTAAGAGGAAGGTACAGAGCTTTCTCATACACCCCTGGCCCCTACACATGCACCGCCTCCCCCATTATCAACATCCCCCACCAGAGTGGGACAGTTGTTACAACCGATGAACCGACATTGACTCATCAGAATCACCCAGAGTCAGAGTTTATATTGCCATTTCTTCTTCGTGGTGTACATTCTATGGGCTTGGAGTTAGATTTTTTTTAAACCTCCAAATTAAGATTTTTCTTGAACTTGGCTGGGCTTCATCTGCCAGTTTGTGAATGAAGAGGGCCTGTTGGCAAGTGGGTTGATTTCAGTATCTTATCTCTGCTGGTGGGGGCCTCACCGGGGCATTGACCACACAGGACACTGTAGAGTCCAGAGCTGCATGGGGTCCCAGGGACAGGAAAGGGGCAGGATGAGAGAGCCAGGTGTGCAGAAGGATTTGGGGGTGAGAGTGTTGCCATGTCCGAGGAGGAGAGCCAGGAGACACACCTGGAGAACAGGGGCTGGGACAGGAGACCCAGGGTCCCTCGGATTGGCTGCCTGGTGTGTGAATGAGCAGGCCGGGGGAAAGAGGCGGGCCCAGGATGGGCATCGCAGGCTTCACGTTTGCCCCTGCATTCTGCCTCAGCGCACACAGCGACATCAGGTCTCTGCAACTGGAGACCTTTTGACAACTTGAGGTCTCAAAAAACTTCTGAGAGCAGCGGAGGAAGGAGCCATTCAGTGAACACTCACCCATAATCGTGTGTCTTTATTGTCAGATGCCTGTCTCTATACTCCCAGTGATAAACTGCCTCTGTGATTTCATCTTTTGAATTTCAGTGTTACTATTTCTCAGGATAGAAATAGGTGTCCCAGAAAGTGTCACCACTTGCTTGTAGCTGAGGCCGAGTAAGATGAGAAGCACTCAGGAGAGGTCTGGAATCCATCCCTCCCAAGGTGGGTGGGCCCGTTGCTACTGTCTCAGCCAGCCCAGCCCCACCTCCTCTGGGCAGCACAGAAAGCTCCTGGCCATAGAGGATGGACTGAGAGCAGGAAGCCATGGACGGTCAATTAAGGCACAGCTGAGGCAAGAGATGCATTCGGCACCCAACCTAGATAGTTCTTCTGCTTACTGGTGGGACAATGAGCTGTATAATGATAAGTCACTTAAGGTCTCTGAGCATCAGTTCTGTCATCTGTAAAATGAGATGAATAATGTTATCTGGGCCTTATAGAGTTGTTGAGAGGATCCAGTTGGTTCAAACCTATAAAGCCCTTAGAAAACTGCCTGTTAACACTTAAGAAAGGTTAGGTAGTGTTGCTACTGTTATTCTGAAAACTTACTCTACCTGTGGCCAACAGAAAGCACCGTCTATGCTGGAGGTCAGCCACTCCAACCCTGTGGGCTTTCTGTCGCTTCTGGCTGTAAACCACTGCTGGGCAGGGCCTGAGGCTGACCCCATCTACATCTCCCTCTGTCCTCAGAGAATGTGTCCTATGTGGCCCTGGTATGTTTGCTGATCTAATCTGGGGAGTGATTCAGGGCTCATTTCAGTGTTTATGTTGGCTCTGGGCCTAATCTTGTCTGTCTGTCACTGTTAAGTCCAAGAAGATGGGCCAGACCTGACTCAAGCACTCTGCAGGGCGGGGCCTCCGAACATTGGGGTGATGAATACATGCGTCTGGGGAAGGTGGCTCGGTTGGTGGTAGATCATCTTAGTTTTATCGATTCATTTCTTTGAGAACATTTCATAAACTAAAGAACAATCAGTTGGACCATCATTCTGCTTCCTGTCTTGGGCATTGCGTTTTTAATGTCCATTGTTGGCATTAATTGGGCACTTACCAGTTATAGGCTCTGTGTTAACGACTTCCATGCGCACAATCTTGGGTAAGCCTCAGAACTACCCAATGAGTCAGTTTGATTGTTTTCTCCTTTGCCTGGCTGAGGAATTGGATGCTTGGGGATGTTAAATCATTTGCCTAAAGTCACAGATGCAGTAAGTGCAGAACCAGAACGTAGGCTGCCTATCCATAGAGCCCTAAACCCTCAGACTTTAATGTTCTCACAAATCATCTGGAGACGCGGCTAATAGGCAGAGGCAAGTGCAGCAGATATAGGTCTTGGCCTGAGACACTGCATTTCTCCCAAGCTCCCAGGTGATGCTGATGAAGCTAGTCCCTGGACCATTGCTTTATGTGACAAGGCACCCAACCAGAAAGCCACCCAACCATAGCTTGGTGTGTTATAGCTCTTCGTTTTGCCGGGTCTAACATTTGACTTCGTGCACAGTTGCCTGGAACCCATCAGGTCACCCACTTAAGGTGAAGACCATGTCCTGCAAGGGCTCTCAGCAAGTGAGACACTAATAGATGCTGTGATGCTTTGGGAGGTTACTCTGTTCTTAGAAAGTCAGGCAGAGTAGCCCCTCTCTCATTTGTCTAGAATCAATCTTACTTGACTGAGAGAGAGGGCCCATCTGTGCCCTTGGACATGCCTGTCTATATTCCCAGTCTTGGCTGGGTTCCTGGGTTTGGGGCCCAGAAGAAGTCACCATGACCTTTATTTTACACCCAAACCTCTTCCTCTTTTGTGCCTCCCACCTCTGATCATGGTCACAATTCACCTTTCATTCTTCCTGGGCTCAAAGCCTTTTAGGAGTCTTTGATCCTTTCCTTGGACCCAGCTTTCCTGTGGTAGTCAAGTCCCAGACTGACCCAAACCTGCATAATATCTTTGACATCTCTTCCCTCCACAACCTAGAGGAAGGGGCAAGGCCCTGATCGCCTCTTAATAATACAGGCATTATTTACGTAATAGCTGATATGTGAATTATCCACTTAATTAAGCTCTTACCACTGTCCAGTGAAGGTACTATTATTATTGCCATTGGTCAGATGATATACCTAGGGTCAAGAGACTCACTCAAGGTCACCCAGAGAGTTAGTTTTGGCTCCAGGACTGGAACCAATGCTCTCACTCCCAACTCCTCTGCAATACTGCCTCTCTCCTTCCTATCCATCTCTGCTACAGAGGCATCAAACACGTGTTTGATCACTTATTCATTTAACCACTACCTTAGTCCTCTAGTGTGTTCCAGCACTATGCTAGGTGCTGGTGATGCAATGGAGAGAGAGACAGGTATATCCCTACCGTCATAAAACTTATTCTGGTGATCACATCATTGCTACTTGTTAGCCACATGACTTTTATCAGGTTATTTAACCCATATGAACCCAATGGCGCATATGAACCTCAGTTTTCTCATCTGTAAATAGAGATCATTATAGCACCTACCTTGAAAGGATGGCACAAATATCAAATGAGGCCATGTGTGTAGCCCTTAGCATTGGCACATAGTAGGCGGACAGTAATCCTACCTGAAATTGCATGTGAATTAAGGCCATATTTTTCAGCGTGCCATTCCAAGTCCTTCGTTCTAAACACCCGGGTAGCCTCCATGAGGATTCTTCTTCTTCCCCAAGCATGACACACTCTCCTCATTCCATGGCCCTGCTCAAGTGCCCTTTCACTATTCATAATATCCTACCTCCTCTCTGCTGTCAAACTCCTACCCATTCTTCAACGTCCAACACAAATGTCACCTCTTCCGCTAAACCCTGTATTCCATGTTACTCTTGTGCTCTGGGCTCCCATGCAGCATTGAATAATGCTGCCTTGTATTCTAGTTTACAAGTCTGTTTCCTTTGCTCAGTCGAAGTTTCTCACTCACTCGCCCAGCAAATGTTTCTTGAGCAGTCGCTGTACGGTAGGTGCTGTGCTACTTATAGCAGCAAGTGATGGAGGTAGTAACTGTTCTGCTACCTATCTTCGTAGAGTGTGCGGTGCAGACAGCACCGCCCAGTGGAATGTTCTGCCCTCCTGGAGACATTCTGTTTCCCTGCTGTGTAATATGATAACCACTGGCCACACGTGGCTATGGAGCACTGAAAATGTGACTAAGGTAACTGAGGGACTGAATTTTTAATTTCATTTAATTTAAATTTTTAATTTAAATAGTCATAGGTGGCTAGTGGAATACCGCACTGGACAACGCAGGTAGTATGAGAGAGATGCTAATCAAATAATCACACAAAAATAGAAAATTATCATTGTAACAAGTACCATGCAGAAGGGGCACCTGGTTCCATAAAGGCACACTGAGGAAGCCTGACCCACCCCAGCGGGGCGAAGGATTTCCCGAGGCAGTAGCGGTGGACCAAAGATCAGAAGTTAGTCAGAAGAATGTAGGGAGGTGCAAAGGATGTGCACACAAATTATTGCGTGACATGTGCAAGTGGTCTGTAGTAGAAAAGACCGTGGCCTCTAAGAAGGTCTCTCAAGAGCAAATACCCTCCTTTTCTTTGAAGTCTCCGAAACACTTAGCAGCACCATGCACTCTGCACACAGTAGGCACTGAATAACGTTTCAAGTTTGGATGGGAGGCGCCAAAGTCTCACTGCCTGTGCAGCCCCACCCAATTCCTCTTCAGAACCGCCCTGGCTGGAGAGCCGGGACACAGGAGCTCCCGCTCTGGCTCTGCTCTGGGGGTTCCCATGAGTAAGGAGCCTTGTGTGTTTGTCTCAAGGAACCTTCTTTATTGGGACCTCCCACCCTTCGGGGTTATGGGAAATATTCTGGGTATACATTAGAAGAGATGTAGTCACAGGTAGGAGCTGGCATCACAATTAAACCTGTGTATTGCATTGTCTTCACTGGTTCATTCATGCGACAAACGTGTGAGTGCCTGCTGCAAGCAGACACTCTGCTAGGCATTGAGTCCGCAGTAAAGAACAAAAGAAAGAGTGTCCCCCACCTCATGGGGCTTATACTGTAGTGAGGGCCCCCAAGCACCCCAGGCTGTAGCAGCCAGGGCTACTAGCTCTTTCTGGGACCTGCAGACTGTCTGTGGCAATGTGTCATGTCTGGGTCACTGCACAACTCCCACATGCATCTGAAATCCAGCCATCCTACAGTGGGGTCTCAAAAACACCTTGGCCACAGAGTCGACCCCTAGGATTGCCAGGTACTTTTGCTGTGGGCTCCTGGGAACTTCAGGTATTATAATTTTCTGTGTGTTCTCCCCAGTAACTCTGCCCTGCATACAAGTGGGTAGTGTGTGAATTCCTCAGAGTCATCATCTTTTAATAGGAAGAAACAAATAACTCCTTGTTTACACCCGAGCTTGCCGTTCCCCACACCAATTCCTCATTCACACCGTTGGCTCACGAAAGAGCTTAAACAAAGTTTAGTTCCCCAAGGCTGGGGGAAGGGTGGAAAGTCTAATTTTTTTTAACCTACTCAAGGTCTTGTCCAAACGAGTTGTCACCAAAAAATGAAAGCCAGATGTTATTTTAGTGAGAAATAAATATGTGGCCAAGCTGCGGATTGAACCTGAGGTCTCCTTGGATGGTTTCCACGTGTGTCGGTAGCTGGACTCCCAGGTACTGGCGGCTGACATCCTTTCTCTTGTCTGTTCGCCGACGCGCAGCACGCCCAGATGGCTAATGAGCAATTAGCATCCAAGCCGAGCGTCCCGCCATGGCGATACCTACCTGCTCATAAGGCAGATTCAGACCGTCTCCGCGAGTGGCTGGGGGCTGCTGAGTTCAGGCTGAGAGGCAGAGACCCATGTCCAGAAAGGGGGCGGAAAACAAATTCAGGCTGAAAGTGCTGCCTCCAGCTTCTCAGTGAAGGATCTGCTTTTGTTGGGAGCCCTTAAGTCCTCAAGGGACACATACTTCAGATAATCATCGAGGAGCTACAGATGAAACCAGGGCCTCAGAGCAAAGAGCGGCCCTTCGGGGTTTAACATTACAGCGTGTTCTTCTCTGAGCCTGATCCGATGGTGAGCGCTGCAGCCAAAGGAAGCCTTTTCGGTAATTGGCCGCGTCTCCGCAGGAGGACCGCGGAGCTTGCTGCCGCCTCTGTCACAGCATTTCTCATCTCTGGGTTTTTCTCACACTTTCCAAGTTGTAGATACAATTAATTGTGTGTTGGCCTTTGAAATATGTCAGGCTGGTATTAAAACTTCCTTGAAGGGCAAAAAAAAGGTGAGAAAGGGAAAAAGTGATAGGATGGAGCTCTAAGGGTCAGTGGGGCTCAGAGCAGAGAGAGGAACTCTTGGGAGAGAGTCCAGCAGAGCCAGACCCAGAGACCGTGGGTAAGGGAATCGGGGTCAGGCGGTCAGTCGAGCCCAGTTAGGGCTGTCCGACCCCAGGCTGGGTGTGTGGGCATAGGCAGGACAGGTCAAAGCAAGGCATGGAGGCAGGCCGACCGCAGAGATGCGGGGGAAGAAGCCCAGCCAGGGGGCTGGGCCGCGGGCAGGGCACGGGTGCCCAGTGTCGGAGGGGCCGGCCAAGGGCAGCGCAGAGCCCGTCCCTGAGGGGCCTTTCTGAGCTTTCCTCCTGTGGAAATTGAAGGTCACAGTTCCTAGCTCTTGGGGTTACTCTGAGGATGAAATGGATTAATCTCTGTGAAGTGTTTAGAAGAGCGGCGCTCGGTAAACATCATGTGCAGGCAGGGGCTTCGGCGCGAGAGAACAAGAGAAGGCAGGGCTCTTAAAGCCCGAGTTTGATTCTAGGAGAGAAGTTTTTCAAAAAACCAGGTTAGCTTGGCTTTTGAAATGTGTCATTTACTTATTCACATATTCATTCAGTCTTCCCTTCCTTAGTCAAGAAATCTTTACTGAGCCCCTTTGATGTGCAGAGTACTCTTCTGGCCCCAGGGATCCAGTGACAGTCTAGAGCAGAGTTGGCAAACTGCAGCCTGTGGGCCAAATCTGGCCCACTGCCTGTTTTTGTAAATAAAGTTTTATTGGAACACAGCCATGCTCATTTATCTACGTATTGTTTCTTAAAGGCCACTTTCGTGCCACATCAGCAGAATCGAGCGGTTGTGACAGACTTGCTCAGGGCCTACACAACCTAAAGGAAAGACTGCCTGGCTCTTCACAGGAAACATTGGCCAACCCTGATCTAGAGAGACCGTTCAGTATGGCCCTCCCTCTCTGATGGAAGAGGCAAGTCCATAGGAAAGCACAGTACAATTGAATAACTTCAGAGGGCCATGAGCGTAGAGAGGAGGATCAGACAGGCTTCCTAGAAGGTGCTCTGTCAGCTCAGCTGAGACCTGGAACCTAAACTGGAGTTGAAGAGGTAGAGCAGAAGGCAATGACATTTGCAAGGGCACAGAGGTGAGAGAGAGCAGGGTATGTGCAGGAGCTGAATGAAATTCATCATAGTTGGAGCGACAGGACAGATGAATGACGCATAGCTTCATAAGTAGGATGAAGAAGGTTTGATGATTTTTGGAGGGCAGAGGGGAGCTATTTGAAGGCCCTTCAGCAGGGGAACAACATAATAGGGAGATCAGTCAGCCTGGAATACGGAGGTTGGACTTAAGAGTTGAATGGGAGGGCAAGGAGGGAAATTGGAGGCATGAAGGCCAGTGGGGAGCCCGTTTCACTAGTTCAGGGGGAGAGCATGGCAGCTTAAACCAGAGGAGAGGCAGCGGAGTTAGGAGAGGAGAATGGTTTGGAGACGTGTTCAAGAGGCAGTTTTCATAGTGAGCGGTTGGCTGCACATGAAGAATGTCAAGTGAAAAAGGAGTGAAGCATGGAAGAGGACCACTCCCTGAGATGGGGACCATGTGGGCAAGAGCACCTCTGGAGTGGAGGGAGATGGTGATGTCAGTGTTGGACTCGCCTGTGGGGTGTCCGTGAGGAGATAGATGTCCAGCTGGATGCCTACCAGAGCAGCCCATGTTAGTCATCCCGCAGCTCTAAGACAAGAGGTGGAAATATTAGCCGTTTGGATATCTGAAGGACTTGTTTCCTAGGAAGGGGAAAGCAAGAGAAGGCCTGGGGCAGGGTGCACCCCGGCGTGCCCCAGGAGCACTGGGGAAGCTTGTGGTGGGAGCAGAGTGAGAGAGTGGGAGGGAGGAAGGAGGTGAAGTTTGAGGGGTCAAGGGGAACGGTGGTGAACAGATCCTATAGGGACATGTGGTCCTCTGCAAGAACATTGACTTTCACTCTGAGTATGATGCGAACCATTGGAGGGTTCCAAGCAAAAGAAGGACTTGATGAATGTGGGTTTTTAAAGGATCTCTCTAGCTGCTAATGGAGAATATGGTGTGTGGGGGGGCGGGGGGGGGTGCGCGAGAGCAGAAGCAGGAGGACCAGTCAGGAGACTATTGCAAATCCGAACTTAACTCCTCCTCCTCTCTATTAGTCAATTTTCCCTTCTATCCAAAGACTTTAGAATCTCAGTGTCTTACAAAAGTAAATATTTATTTTCCTTGCTTACAGATGATGGGCTGGCTGGGTCTGGCTGATGTGAGCTGATCTCAGCTGATCTCAGCTAGACTCAGCTGGGCTTGGATCAGGCTGTAGACTAGTTCCAATCTCACATGTGACTTCTCTTTCTCCCTGGGCTGGTGACTATCCGAGGCCTGTTTTTCTCGTGGCAGATGGAAGAAGAGACGAGATCTAGGCAAGTCACAGAAGCACATTTAAAGCCTCTGCTCGCATCACCCCACCCCTTCAATTGGCCAAATTAAGGTCTGTGGCCAGGCCCAGCACCGGTGGGTCAGGGAGATACACAATGCCCACTTTAATGGGAGATGCTGTAAAGACACATGGCCAGAGTCTTGGGTATAATTTTGTACCAGAGAAGGAGGGAAGAATTGGAAATAAACCAGTCCGCCATGTTCTCTCTCCATTACTGTTGACCTCATCCAATGTCATCAAATTTGACCTTGTCACATTTCTGTTTTTGTCCATTCCTATCTCTGCTCCCCTTCAACTCACATATTGCCTCACTGAATGGTCCCCTTCATGTTCTCCCACCATCCACTCTTGTCTTTCCCCAACAACTCATCATACACGCCCCTACCTGTGCTTCCTTCCTATGGGGGCCCTTTCTTCATGCTGATCCTGCTCGAGAAACTTCAGTGACCAACCATTTAGTGATACAGAGTTCCCCAAATGCCAATAATCTCTGCACCCTCGTCAGGGTTTGGTCAATCTATTACACCTGTGCTATTATTATTTAATATTTTCTTTAATTTGACTTTATGCCAACTAACTTTTTTTGTTCACCTCATCTTAAGTAGTAATGACCATGAAAGTTATAAATCTTTCTGAAAACATAAAAAACATGCTGACTGAAATAAACATGCTTGTGCGTTTACCCCCTGAAATCCCAAGAAGTTTAATTACATTTAGAGACACACTGGCCTCCCACAAGCCCCTGTGGCTTTATCACCTGACTAGTCTTTTATTCTCATCTCTGTATATTTCCATCACTGGTATCATAATGGTCCCCTTCCTATTTATGCACCTGTCCTGGAAAAGCATTGGCCCATAGCTTTGCACATAGCTTTGCCTCTGAGCCTGGAAGACCCTACCCCTGTCTGTCTGCCCTCCAAGACTTGCCTCTTCAACCATCCCTAGCCCCTAGTCAGCTCTCCCTTCCTGTTTCACTTACAGTCTAAGCCCGGTGTGCCAGCTCGTGCATCTCGGGTCCTTTTGTGTGTGCTGGTCTTACCAACATGGTTCACAAGCTCCTCAGACCTGACAGGGCCTCTGCCTGCCGAGCCCCGCCTCGTCCGCCACACGGGCGTCCTTCATCCTTCACTCTGCATGCCAAACAAGGGCTGTTTCTGTGGTGCCCCATCCCCGGGCCTCGCACCGTGAGTCGCTCTCTCTGTCCTTTCTCTGTTTTTCATTCCCTGGCTCACCCTCCTTTTCTCTAAAGACGGCCGTCAAATATTGCCTCCTCCATGGCGCCGTGAAAACTCCTCCACTGCTCGCTGGATCTCCTTCTCTCTAAGCACACGCCGCGTGCTCATGTGGTCATCGGTGTGCTTACTTCTCTTCCTCCCACTACGCTGTCTATAAGCTCCTTAAGGAGAGGGTCTTGCTGGCTTGCGTGTCCCAGAGCGTGACCTAGAATAGGCATTTTGTAAACACTGAATTTTTTAATCAATTTATGAATTAAGTAACTTGAACTTTGCTGTTTCAACAGGACTGTGTGTTCTTTGGGGTCGGAGATCTTGCCTTCTCTCTTTTTCCTTCCTGACATTGTTTGCCCCGGGTAGGCAAACAGTAGGTGCTTGTGAAATCTGCAGTAAGATGAGTTGCATAGGAAGTGCAGGATGTGGCTACAGTTGACAATGAAAATTGGTGCCAATTAAGATAGTTTTGGAATTCTAAGCTCTGTCAGGCCTAAGTTGGTTTTGAACACCAAATGTGTCATGATTTTGATTATTGAGGGCAAAGGGGGATGTGTTTGGAGCCCTTTGCCTTTGTCCATGATTGAAAAGATGTAATTCATGTTAGGTAACTAGTCCTGGCCCTTCTACATCAGCTCTACATCTGGAGATGGTGTCAAATTCTTTTCCGGGTAGAGCTGGTGGTGTGTGTGTGCATGCGCATGCATGTAAAACAGAGAAAAGGAGAGATAGCAGCCCAGATGCCAGCACACCTGGAATCTATTTGTGAGGATCGCTGGTTCAGTCCACAGCGTGGGCCATTCATTTATTTCTCGCTAAGTGAACATCTGGGGTTCAGTTTGAGATGCCAACAAGTTTGGATGGGATCTCAAAGCCGTGGTTGAGATGGGGGTCTGCTCACCCAAAGTGGGAGTGAGAGAGGTGAGCAGAGGCCCTTAAACTGTTCTGCAGACTTCAGTTCAAATGTAATAGCCAGAGGGTTGAGAAACTCTTCCCATGCTGGAAAAGCATTCAAAAACAGGAATTAACTGAGGGAGATCCAATCAGATCAAAGCAATAATGCAATCTGAAAAGCGTTCCTTTGCTCTTTCACTCTGTTCCCCTTCTACCCCTCCATTCTAAGTATATCCAGGTTATATCCCTTTCCTAGGAAAAAAAAAAAGGAAAAAAAAGAAAAGACAACGACTTGGACCTGAACCAGGAAGTAAGTGCTATGAGAAAGTAAAATTCTAATTAGTTATAGATGAGAATTGGTCACATTCCTTGGCTCATGCCGAGAAGGCTTAAAAGATCCTTTTTGTTGACAGGTACGTGGACATCTATCTAGACACCTAGATAAACACCCAGAGAAGCCGGCCATCACTGACAGCGCTCACCCAGTGAGAGTGTTTAGAACAGAAATGAAAGGGAAATTTGTCATTCACAGGCTAGGAATGTTTGAATCTTCTGCTGTCAGGCCTTTTCTTTCTTTCTTTTCTGTTTCTTTTTTCCTTTGAGCTTTCTTAAAACAAAAGAAAGGCCAATGGGTTCAAACAGGATCACTTTAAACCGTACACTTCCAGAAACTTTGTGCTGAGTCGCACCTGCCCTCTATGACATCTACCAACTAGAGTATTTCTCCTTCAATTTGCACCTGTCATTTTCCTACCTGTGGGTCAAAGGGGCTGGAGACCCAGATGAAGGGTCTGGAGAACACGGAAGGTCTTCGACAGGCTATGCTCATGCTTTCCAATTTAGAATCAGTCTCGCTGCGTTGTTCGAGGGGTTGTACAGGGGAAAAACCCTCAGTGGCCTAAAGCAGTTTTCTCTTAATTCCTAGTAGAAATGACTGGACATGAACCATAGGCAGTTCGTGGCAGGCTTCATGTCCTAGTGGACTGTTGGGCAGAGCGAAACTAATTTCTGAAGAATTCTCAGTCCCCCTCTCCTTCCCCTAGTATAGCTCTCCTGCATTGATGCCCAGGCAGCACAGACAAGAGAGTTAGCCTTTGAGAGCTTTCCGCCTTCTCCTTTTCTCACCCCTCCTTTTGCTGATATAGAAACCTCACTCTAATGCCCCGTGTGGCAAAGAGACGCTCACCCTGACTCTGGCTTCATTCAGCTCAGAAGCTGTCCCTGCTCCCCCCTACCCCTATACAAGTCAGCTGGCATGTGCCTCGGGCAGCGTACTCTCAGGGCCCTGTGTCAGTCACTTCAGCAAAAAGTAAAAAAAGGTGCTTAACCCTCACTGTTGAGATTGCAGCCCTCAGGTAATCTGATTGCAATACTCTGGAAGGTTCCTTACCAGATACTCTGCTTTTAATGGCCAACCCACGGGTGCTTGGACAGCATTGCACAGCAACTTATATAGCACTTTAAGTTTTCACAGGGTTTATCATCTTCATCTCCTTCATTCATTCAACCAACCGACCAGCAAATATTTATTCCGCACCTTCTAGTTGCTGGAAACTATCCTAAGTTCCGACTTGAAGTGAACAAAACAGACAACAATCCTTCCTCTCCCGGCACTTCACATTTGAATGGATATTCTAATAGGTGTCCTTATTCCCATTTTTCCAATGAGGAAACCAGAACGTAGGGAGGTTAAATCTTAAGGACACATAGCTCATTTGGAGCTGGATTTAGAGTCCAAGTAGCCACCCAGCTTCGGGAAGACAGACAATAGAACAGGAATCTACGGGATCATTTCATCCAGTCCACTGATTCTTCCTGGTAGGGAACAAGGGCTCCGAGAGGGGTTGCGGTTTGCGCACAGCCCGGCTTCCCCAAGCCCAGCCCCACGTCCCCCTCATCACCTGTCTTCGTTCATTCAGGCTTCTTTAACTAAATACCCCAGAGTCAGTCACTTAGAAACAACAGAAACTTATTTCTCACAGTTTCGGAGGCTGGGAAGTCCAAGATCAGGGTGTCAGTAGATCCATTGTCTTTGAGAGCCCACTTCCTCCACTTCCTGGTTCGTAGATTGATATCCTCTTGCCGTGTCCCACATGGTGGAAGGGGCAAGGGAACTGTCTGGGGCCTCTTTTGTAAAGAGATTGATCCCATTCATGAGGGCTTTCCTCTGCTGTCCTAATCAGCTCTCCAAGGCCCCACCTCTTACTACCATCACCTTGGGGGGTGGGATTTCAGCGTAAGAATTTGGGGGGAGACACAGACATTCAGACCATAGCACCCTCCCTTACTTTCTTAACCAACATAGATTTCATGGCCCTTTTCACCATTACACAAACACACTCCCTCGACTCCCTGGCCCCTGTCTTTCTCCATCATAGTTACCTGGGTAAACCCTAACCTTGGCTGAGTTCAGCCTTGGGTTGTTTGCACCCTGTCACCCAGGCAACACTGATGTGGCTGGAAAATAAACACATGGTATGTGGACGAACCTCACTTACAACTCACAGTCATTACCGCCAAGTGTGACTTGGTGCCTCCCGCCAGCCCTCCAGCCTTTCCCAGTCAGTGCACTCCCTGCTCTTTCCTAGACAACTGTTTCTCACTTTCCCTCCTCAGTCATCAGACACCTCTGTTCATCCTCCTCCACCCCCACTGAGGATCTCGCTTCCTTTTTCACTGAGACAATGGCAGGGATGGGAAGAGACTTTCACAGACTCCCACAGCCCCATCTGCCATACACTGTCCCCTAACCTCTGCCTCCCCTGCTGTTGCCACAGAGGACCTGTCTTTGGCCTTGTCAGAGACATTGTCATCCCTTATGCTCTGGAATTTCCCATCACCCATTCATGAGCCTCACCCTGAAAATCACCCCCTGTTTTCTGGGTCCCTCTCGACAGCATATTAACATGTTGCAATTTTCCTCATGTTAAAAAATAAAAACTACAAAACCTTTCTTGACCGTATATCCTCTGCTGGCTGTCAACAAAACCCCTCAAAATTATCTTCCCTTGATTTTCTCCAACCTCTCTTTCTCAAACCACTCCACTGACTAGTTCATGCCTACCTCTGCACCAAGCTACTCTTCCCGGGTCACAGGTGAACTCTACGTTGCCAGATCCAATGCCATCCTAATCCCAGCATTCAGTAAACCAGCTGCTCCGTCCGTTTCCTTGGAGCCCTTTCTTGCTTGAGTTCCACAACTCCACTCTCTCTTGCTTCCCCTTCTACCATGCTGCTAACTGCTTCCTCTGCCCTCCAGCCTCTGGTGCAGCCCAGCACTCAGTCCTTACTTCTCTTCCCTTCTTTTCTTCATCTCCCATGAAGCCCACGTCAAGGATCATGGCTTTAAGTACCATCTACATCTCTATTTTGGTCTTATCCCTGAGGCCTAGATTTGCATGTCCAGTTGTCTATGAGGTATCTACCCTTGGGTGTTTATAGGCATATCAGATGTAACGTGTCCAAATCTGGTCCCCCTAGATCTGCTCTACCCACAGTCCTCCTCTATCTCTAGTGACAACAGTTCCAAAGTTTTGGATGCAGAACCTTAGCATCACCCTGAATACCCCTCCCTCTCATACCTTACCTCTAGTCCACCATCAAATCTTGTCTGCTCTGACTTCAGAATACTTTCATCTTACCTTGGCCAATGTGGCTCAGTTGGTTGGAGCGTCATCTCGTAACCAAAAGGTTGTAGGTTCGATCACCAGTCAGGGCACATGCCTAGGTTGCAGGTTCGATTCCCCTGTCCTGGCACGTACGATCCCCAGCTTGGGCATGTATAGAAGGCAACCAATTGATGCCTCTCTCTTGCATTAATATTTTTCTCTCCCCCTTCCTCTCTTTCTAAAAGCAATGAAAAAAAATGCCCTCAGGTGAGGATAAAACAAACAAACAAACAAAAAACACCTTTCATCTTAACACCTCTGCAGCTGCCACCCTGGAGCTGAATAAAGAGAATTCCCAGAGAGGAGAGGAGTATGTGCAAAACCTTGGGGGAGGGAGGCATACAAGACTAAGATATCTCAAAAAGGTCTAGGAAAGATAGAGGCCTGACTCTTCCGACTCTTGAGTTTGGGCAGCTGGGCCCCATAATGAAATGTGGGTGAAGAAATTGCTGTAGGGATCTGAGCTTTGGCCGCAGCCAAGTGGTCTGGTGTCCAGAAAGGATTGGTCAGCTCTGAAGGATATGCCTGACTCTGTTAAGTTGCATGTGGATTATGTGTGCAGTGCATGTTGCATGTGTGTGCCCATACATGTACGTTTGCACACATGCATAAATGTGTTTTCTCCCACCCTAGACACGTTTTCCTGGAGTCTAAACCCTTGGTGTACTAATGTAGTTCCATGTACAGTCCAATGGGGGAGCCCCAGAGATCCCTGCTCATGACTTCAGTCCTAGATAAAGCAGCCTGTTGGCCACAGCCCTGAGGTTCCCTGCATTGCTTTAGGAAAAAATGACTTAGGCCTTGTGTCCTGGAACGAGAGGACGCTCAGGGCTCTTGCCGCATTCCCTGCAGAGTCAGTGGTGTCCCGTTGCAGCCACACAGGCAGGACTCCTGCCTCTCTTCCCCCAACCCCTTCTCTCTTCCTGGAAATCAAGATCTTCTGGATCGCATTTGGCATATGGCAGCAGCTGGGACAGGGGTCAGATGCAAGGCAGGCTTGGGCCACTGATGTGCTCTGCTTTCCCCCTAACAACCATGTAATTGGAGGAAAATTGGTCCAGTGTGAGGTGCGGGAAAGTTCAAAAGGGATTATTTGGAGGTCTTCGTGCTTGTTTTCTTTTCATGCTGGGTCCCGAGCTGGACCCCAGCAAAGAGGCCCTGAGCAAGCCCCGGAGCTCCCTCAGAGCCGTATATGTGTCTCAGAACAGAGTCACCTGCATGGCCAGGCTGGGACTGAGGCTCCCCTCGGAGAAGTTTTGCACGGACAGACCCTTTAGGTTTGAGAGGGGAACAAAGACAACTGTTCTTACAGGATGGCTCAGGATTCTTCCTCCTGTCCTGGGGACAGTGCTTTCCAGGGGTCTTTGGAGCTTTCTTCTGAAACCAGAGGGGTCAGACCATTAACTGGGCTTTGCACAGTAAGGACAAGGAAACACAATTTTGGTTTCTAGTCTGCGGTGACTCAGTTTCTTCAGCTACAAAATAGGTAAACTCTCATTGTTACTGGTGCTTCTCCTAGGATTTTTGTGAGGTCTTCTGGTCAACCATGCACCAAAGGGCTAAGGAAGCAGAATGATGAAGATGTTAAAGCACAGATTTCAGTGTCAGAGGGAACTCTACCTAAATATTATCTACCAGTGGTGTGATTTTGGCAAGTTCCATACCTCCTCTGTGCCTATGTAAATAACAAAATAATGACAATAACAGTGTTCACTTCAAGAGTTGCTTTAGAATAAAATGAGATAATGTGTATAAAACATCTCACACAGCACTTAGCATACCATACGTGCTCTGTGTTGACAGAAAAAGAAGGAAGAAAGGAAGAAACAACAAGGATAAAGAGCTCGTTATTATTGTTTTGATGTTAATGCAAGTTCACACCAAATATCTAAGTATCCCTGTAGATTTCCCAGCTTCCTTTGCAATTAGGTTTGGCCACGTGACTAGTTCTAGCCAACAGAGAGCAGAAGTAACATGCATCACCAATAGGTCAGGAAAGTTAGCTGATATGGCTCCTTCCCCCACCCCTTGCCCAGGCACCGTGACCTTGGAGGCCACAAGTTCTCTACGGCATCTTACGAGATGGAACCAAGTATTTTATGTGGGTGCGGAATCTCTGTCTACTGTTTTAACCCAATGAGCTTTTGGAGTTCATTTGTTACTGCCATAGCCTTGCTAACCAACACAGTCATCTATGAAAGAGAAATAAACCTCCCTTATTTCTGACCTCCTGGGCATCTAGGGATGATGATGTGATAATAATGGTAGCCACCACAGCCAACATTTATGGAGTCTTTGAGAGACACTGCAAAGTTCACTGCAGTGGTTACACCATTCACCCTTCTCAGGTATCTCATGAGGTGCCTGTTTTGTCATTACACAGTAATTGTGTTTCTAAAATAAACTTTAAGTTATTTTTTAAAGGGGTTCTCTTTCTTAAACAACTTCAATGGGGAAAAAACTGCCTCGGGGCAAGAGTTTTAGACTAAGACAGCAAAGTTGTTTCTCCTACAGAATGTCAAAAATAAAGGTTTTTTTCATTGCTACTAGGACATTTCGAAGTTGCAGATTTAAAATAAGAGATTTTCAGAATTGGCATAAGCCAACCTAAATGTCATTGAGCAAATGCTGAATTCCGTGAAAGACAAGACTCAGGTCAGCTCGCTTCCGAACCATCAAAGCAAATTGTGGCTTGGTCCAGACATGCTATTAAAAAGGAGCCCTATTAGATCTCAACAAAAGTATTATCGAAAAGTGAAAATAAAATTTAAAAAAGGAAATGCCAATGACAAAGAAGAGCCAGTCACCCAACAAAAGTGGCCATGGGTGAGGAGGCAGATAGGTTTCCTTCCCACACATGTGGGGGCTATTTCTGAGGAAGACAGTGGTATAAAGCCACAACCATCACAAATCAGGCGTCTTACTGAACTGATCAGGTTACATCCAATTTGCATTATGCAAATTTTCATAGCAAGTTAAAAACCTGAATTTGATTTGTTTGACCAGTGGGGAGGTCAAGAAAATATGAGGCTATCAGTGGCTATGACAAGCAACTATGCAAATAGTCCCAAATCAGGCCTCTCTGCTCATAGAGTTCACCTGGTGTGACATCTGTCGACCCTGATGGATGATGGTGCCACCTCTGAACTGGGATTTGAGGTCCCTGCAGTAGTTGTGCTCTGCCCTTGACCTGGAGCCTGCCTTCAACCCTGGGGCTTCCAGCCGGGAATCCCAGCTCACAGGAAGCCTTGGGCTTCTCCATTCCTCCATGAGGGAGAGAGGGAGCCCCAGCGCTTCTGCTGTGATTAACAAGGTCAGTTTGGCCCTTGTTGCTTCCTTGGGCTGTTGTCTCTGAAAGTACCCGTAGACCGGGAAATCATCCAGGCAGCCTAGGAAAGTGCCTGGAGATGACCCAATAGATTTCATTACTGAAGCAAATAATTCCGGTGACATTTGGGAACCTGCACACTTTGACTTTACTCTCCCTCAGGCCCTGGAGAAAAGGGAGGGACTTGCTGTGTTGCGGTGCCAAGGCCTGCTGCTAACATTCCATGCTTCTTTCTGTCCTGGAAGCCTCTCACCCAACCCCAGCCTAGTGAGGGGAAGCACTGAGCCCCATTCCCTTCATGGCTGACCCGTCAGTAAGACCGGGTGAGTCTGGGAGCCCTGTTCACCTCCCAACAGAATGGTTCCACTTACCTAGCCCAGGGAGGCTATCATTTCTTCAGGCTCCCTGAATTGGCTGTTCCTACTTCATGATTTATTCATGAAACCAACAGGTCCTTACTAAAGGCCCTCTTGTATGCCTGGGGCTGTGTCTGCTGAAGTTAGGACACCATGCAGATAGTAGACAGATTTTCCACTGTCAAGGATGTTATAAATATAATGGGAAGATGAGAGCTACACATTAGGCCATAAATCGAGACAGTCTGAGGGCTGACTTAAATATCATCATTACCCATAGTAGTTAAGAGCACAGGTTTAGGATCAGGTGTCTGGGTTCAAATTCCATCACCATCATTTTGGTCAAGCATGACTTTGGGCAAGTGCCTTAACCTTCTTAGGTCTCTGTTTCCTTCTCATAGGGTGACTAAGAGAACTAGCTGAAAGTGTCTCGGGGGGGATTAAACGAGATGGTAAAGTGATTAATATGTGTTGTTACTACTACTACTGTTTGTCAGAACATGTCCAGGAGGCTCCAGTGATATAAAAACCCTGAACCTTCTACGTGGTGGTCCTCCCTTCTCTGTTCCTTTCAGTGGTGATTGCTAATTTCAACTGATCACTTACCCAGGCAGCAGTCCTGGGAGTCACATTTAGCACCTCCAGTTCCATAACTCCCCAGCTCTCAGATGCTGTCAGGCACAAAACCCTGTCAGTCACACCTCACACATACCTCCTGCATTCCAGCACCACTGTCGTCCTCTCCGGGCCCTCATATAGCCATACCAGTTGCTCAGGGGCTCTCTTAATGGTCTCCGTGCTCCCAGTTTCACCCTCTTTCAAAACATGTTTACCGCTACTCCAGAGAAGTTCTAAAATTTAAACCAGATTATTGTTCTTTTGCTCACACCCTTTCTGTGGCTCCCTGTGACCGTCAGTAAACAGCCAAGCCCAAATCCTTTATCATGACCCACAAGTGCCCTCATGACAGGACTACTCCTGAGCTCTGCAGCTGCATCGCTTGTGTCTCTCAAACCACCTAATAGTCCAATGATGCAGGCCTGATCCCCAGCTACTCCTCAGCCTCCTCGCCCTCCAAGGCCATGCGCTCACTACCCTTGAAGTCTAGATCCCTTGTCCTTTTCTCCTGAAGAGTCACAGTGATGCTTCAAAAGTAAACTCCAAACCACTACTTTGGGAAGCCTTCCTTCACCCAAGTCTGGGTTAGCTGCCCCTTCTCTGTGCTCCCACAGTACCTGTCCATGTAGAACCATGGTGTAACTTCTTGTTTTCATGCCTGCCTCCCCCACTGTCATCTGACATTCTTATTCATCTGCATTTTATTCATGCAGATGCAAGGAGGGGCTAAAGCTTATTAATCTGTACATTTATATTGAAGAAATGACTGCAGAGATGGATGGATGGATGGATGGATGGATGGACGGACAGATACTGGTTGGATTAATGGTAAATTAATGGTTGGATCGTTGAACGGATAGATAAATGCGTGAATTCAATAAACAATGTGGCGTAAACCTCTAATTAGATGTCACACCTCCAGGAAGGCCGTCAGCAGTGCTACAAACACAAGCCTCTGTTCTCGAAGCCTCACAGTTCAGGCCGAAAGGCAGCTGGCAGCCACCGGGTTTTTGGCATTGACACTCCCCGTCACTCCAGCAGGAAGGCCGAGGGAGAGCGTTGACCTCGGAGGGAACCGGGAGGCCCAGATGGGCTTTCTCCCGCCACCAACGTGGCCTGTGGCCCGCTTCTTGACCTCCTCAGGCCTGTCCTCACACGGGCCCCTGTCAGTTCTCTTCTCCACCCAGGCATCATGGATTTATCTCCAGCTTGGAGTTATAACAGGAGAACTCCTCGCCTGGGTGCAGGGCGACAGAGCAGTCGATGGCACCCCTCTCAGGAGAAGGCACACTTCATTCTGTCGACTCCCCTGCTCAGGAGCCTCTCTGAGAGGAGCCACGTGAGAAGTGTACCTTATACAGCTTGGAACCTTCATCGGCTCTTTGAGATACACCTTCCAGGCTGGCCTGGTTCACCAAGTAAACACGGATTGATTCTGGAATAAACTGGAAATGAAATGGCGTATGGAACTCCTTGTGATACGGAGAACTTGCACGTGGCCCGCCTGAGCCGAAGTGGAAAGACCCTGAGGCTTTGGAGGGGGAGAAGAGCCCAGCCCAGCGCAGCCCACCCTGTATTCCTCATTCAGGGTTTATGAAGCAGGCAGGCAGAGCACAAACGGCTAAATTTGGTTGTGTTTTTATTTTTGTCCAGCCACAAATACTGGCAAAGAACGGAAAACAAGTCCTTCCCTTCCTAGAGCCAAGCTGGCTTTATTTTTAGCTTCAACTCTGGTTTTGGGCTGTAAGCACACAGGCAGCAGGCAGCCGGATTTTGGGATTCTTCCCTAGACTGGGGTGTTGGTTGCCTGAGTGTAACTGTCACCAGGCTTTGTGCAGCTGTGACAATAGAGGGTGGTCCAGACAGACCCACACAGGGACTCAATTCTGGCCTTAGGGACCTCCAAGAGAGTCTTTTCAGGGAGGGACATGCACTCAGGGTGGAGGGATGTCTGGGCTGGGGTGGAAGAGGAAAGGGGAAGGGAGCCATGTTTGTGGAGAGGCTTCGAGTAACAGAGTGGTTCAGAACCAGGGCCCTGGCCACCTGGTCCACATCCTGCCTCTAACACCTCCTGACACCATGGCTTCGTGGAATGTGCTAGGCTTCTCCAGCCCTCTGTGCTTACCTGTGAGAGGCGGATAATAATGTCTTTCACCTCTGAGCTCTGCTGCCCGAGATCCTGCGCATTCAGCATGTAGCACAGCATCGGACATGCAGTGAGGACCCAGCACGCACCATTTTTATTATCGCTGCCCTGACGCTGCTGCCAAGCTAGACGCTTCTCCACACACTGTGTCTTACAGACTGAGAGAGTAGGGCTGCTTTCCCATGGAAAACTGAGGCTCGGTGGGCGAGAAAACTTTCCCCGATCGCCACAGTGAGAACATGGCATCAGCAGACCTGAGCTCTGCCCTGGCCATCCCATCAGAGGACCATGCCTTCTCCAGGCCCGGTGCTCGCATGTGACTTAAAGGGGCTTGTCCCTGACTGTATGAGGACTGTTGTAAGTAAGGAACTAGATTCCTCCTCATCCTCCTCTCCACTGGGCTCCCCGTTTCTTTACACTTCAGTGACAGGAACACACAAAGGACAGATCCCAAGAGTGATCAAAGAGCACTGGTCAAATTCACAGACACAGAAGGTGGAATCGTGGCTGCCAGGCACTAGGGGGAGGAGAACAGGGCTTTGTTTAATGGGTACAGCGTTTCAGTCTTGCACAACAAAAACATTCTAGATTTCTGTTGTACAACAATGTGAATATACTTAACACTACTGAACTGTACCCTTAAAAATGGTTAAGATGGTTAACCTTTATGTGATTTTTTTTTCACCACAACTTAAAAAAAAATTAAGAAGAGGACTGGATGGTACCAGGTGGGCACTGGCAATATCAGGGGGCACTTTGTAAAGTATAGGTTTATCTGAACCCTACGATATACACCTGAAACTAATACAAAATAGTGCTGAATATAAACTGTAAATGAAAATACAATGGAAAGTTCTTTAGAAAAAAACCCACAGCAGAGGTGAGGGGGCCCGGCCACCACTGGGGGGGCCAGGAGTGCGCACTCAGGCAGTCCCTCGCCATGCTCTGCGTGAGACCCAGGGGGCCGAGCAGCACACTTCTGACAGCAGCCTTGTGCTCTGAGCTCTAAAATGCTCTTCTCTCAGAGGCATCGCCCTTTGTGACCTCCTTCTAGTCCCCTGTCCTTCTGAAGTTTTCAGCCCTCACCTGGGATAAAAGGCGAAAAATTGCAAAATCCCACCCGGGGACTAATAACTGCTCGGCGGGGGTGGGGGGGGGGGGGGGGGGGCTCTGGGACCAAAAGCTGCAAATAAGCCCGGCTCCTCCCACCCCTACTGCCTGCTCTGCTCCCCAGCGGGGCACTCCCCTCGTCCTGCGTAACCGGGCGTGCGCCTTAGTTCAGTCGGAGCGGGGAGATTCAGCCCGGCTCTAAACTGCTCTTTTCCTCCAGGAGGTTCTAGGGAGCGAGATTCTGAGGATTCCGGTGACAGAAGATCTGGGGACACCGGTTTAGGTGTTTGCAGATTAGGCTGTGTAGAGATGCCAGGGCAGGGAGACATGGCAGGGGGCCCGGAACAGGGTCTCCTCCTTTGGCAGGAGGTCAGCTAGTGTGGAGACCACGGCAACGGCTCGACGTCCCTCAGAAACTAGATGGCTTTCTTTTCTGTGGCATTAACATGGACCATTCCCAGGGGAGAGTCTGGCTCTGTCACCACCATCCAACATGGGGCGTCCCACCTGGGCTGAGTTTTCCCTCCAGCCACACTGCGCACCTAGACCGTGGTCCCCAATGCGGGGCTGACGGCTTCATTAGTCAAGGTGGAGATGGTGCCCGGACTAACAACACTTTCAGGGGCCCATGAAAATGTTTTAATTTCTTCTAAAATTAGAAGAAAAAAATGAGCTTTCAGGTCAAAGTATACGTTATAATATATAATATTAATATATTTGGTTTCGTATCAACAAAGTAGTAAAATATCATATTTAGTTTTTTTTTAATGGAGGAAGGTACCCATGAAAACAAAAGTACCGGGGGCCCGTGAAGGTCCTAATGCAGCCCGGTCCGCTCGGGGCTGAAGGGCTGGGCTGGCAGGGTTTCCCTTGAGCCCCCCAACCCACGGTGACCTTCCTCACCCTTCTCTCTGTTCCTGTAGCAACTGCTCTCTGTCCCTCCCACCTCACCATGTAGGATCTGGAATATTTTCTCTGGTATTTTATTTCTTTGTAGGGACCCAATTCACATGCCAGTTCGGTCACTTGGCTATAGCTGTCTGGCACGCATGGTGAGAAAAATCCAAAAGGCTTGTCTGGGGTTCGTGGGAAAGAATGCTGTGACCAGTTAGTGGTGTCTCTCCTAGGCTCGTGATGGGGGAGGGGCAGGACTATGCTGTGCCCTTGCTTACCAGGGACCTTTGCCTTACACAGGGTCCGGCAGAAGGAACGCCTGCTTGAGTGTGGTCGGTAGGGTAATCATACGGGTGTAATAATTGATAGTTTTAATTTGAACATTTCACCTAAAATGTCATGTGGTGTGTTTCAGTGTGCCATTGTTGTGTTACAGAATTACATGCGTATGATTTTGTAATAACAGATTTTGTAATAAAAAACGAGGGGGTGGGGGGACATTATTTGTGCCGGACCCTGTTATTTCCAGCTTGATTGGCCACAAGTGCCACAAGATGGAATTTGCCTTGCACATGCTGAGCCTCCATCTTAATACCCGTTGATTGATCGAAGTGATTGCTGTGAATCATACACTTGATCCAATTTAATGTCCTCTTGACACCCTCTCATGTTTTTCTCCTCTTTAGACGCCTGAACAAGAATAAGCTCCAAGTCCTCCCAGAACTGCTTTTCCAGAGCACACCGAAGCTCACCAGACTGTGAGTAGAGTTGGACTGGGTTTTCTCCCTGGTGTCTTGCCTCGCTGTGGTAATGTGAAGAACAGGGCCGCCTCCGTGCGTGGAGCCCCGGGTTGCGCAAACTTGGCAATTAGGCCTCGCTCATGGAGACTTGGAGCAGGGTGCCTGTGTGCTGTGTCCCCATCCTCCCCTCCAGCCCTGACTTTTTTGCTCCCTTCCTTCAGAGGTCAGTGGCCTAAACGGCCAATGGGAGTGAGCAGCAGTGGTAGTGCATCGTTCCTTTGCAAGGAGGGAGGAAACGCTTCCGTTTAACTCGGGTCTGAACCTACCTCAGGGAAATGCCCTGATGGTGGGATTGGAGGAGAGTGTGTTCATAGGAGACTGCGGGGGGGCCCAGAGGGCATGGGGGTGGACTGAACATTTCAGCGTCAGCCCCTTGCTGGCCAGAACAGTCCTGCGTGCTGCCTGCTTCCTACTGCTGCCAGTCGGGGAACCCTGGGTCTAGAGGCCTGTGATTTTGTGGGAAAAGAAACACCTTGAATTTGGCTTTGCCTTCCAAAAGGGCCCAGGATATAACGAGGGAGAGTTGGAGATGCCTCTGTGCACTTATTCAGAGTGAGAGTTTGGAAGCTCAGGACCTGGAGCTGCGCGTCAAAAGGGAGACTGTGACTCGTGTATTGTGGGCATTAGGCGGGTGCTAACTATTGACAGTGAACAGCTCCACGATTTTGAACCTGGAAGTGCTGCTGGCGTCGACTAGGGTGCATTACGGGATGAGCTGTCCAAAGCTTGCCTTTCTGCATGGAGAGCCACACCGCGCCTGGCTGCTTAGCAGTCAGGCAGTGAAATTTACAGCCGTGCTGGGAAGACTCTAACGTCACTGGGGAAGTGCCAAAGTGGTGGCCACCACTCTCATTCGCCATGGCTGTGTGTTTAATACCTACTTATGCAGTCAAACAACGCGTGTAGTTTCCGGGATAAATTGGGAAATACGAAACACATGTCGGTGTATGAACTGAAGAGTGAGTTCTGAAGTAGGACTCTGTATCTCTATCCATATCTATCCTTATACACATAGCGAGATTATATACATAAATGTGTTTTAAAGGGCACTTCACTGGAACACGAACAGGCAAGCTTTGGCTGGTGCGTCAGTGGCACAGTGACCCCCCTTGCCTTCCCTAGGCCACCCCAGCGCTTTGTCAAGGCCTCCTCTTGCTCTGTATTCCATTTCTCTTGCTCAGGCCACCTGGCTGACTTGCCAAATGTGGGGAAGATTATGCCTCCCTTCCTACTCTTCCACTCTGAATCCACCGTGGTGGGCGCGAGGGTAGATGAAGTGCAGTAAGTGTCTAGCAGGGCTGAATGTGCAATACCAAGTGGGCATTCAGTGAAATCACCCTGATTTTGAGCTCCGCTCCTCCGTACAACTCGTTCCTGACCTGCTCACCTAATGGCCATCTCTCTACCCAACACTGCCTTATGCCTTGTCAGCCTGCTCCTAACTAAACAGTGCAGACTATCTGCTGTTTATCTGTCATTTTTGTCATCACTTTCTACGTACACAGAAGGTACCTGGGGCTGGGGCTGCTGGGAGGCTCTGAGTGAGGGGGGTGAGAGTGGTCCGGTCACTGCAGGATGTCAGGTGGGCCGTTCTCGCCCATGGATGCTGTGATCTCAAAGCTGCTCCCCCTGCTGGCAGGTGATGCCCACGTTGTTAAGGGTGGGTTGTGGTGCAGGTAGGGGAGGCACCCAGGCAATGATGACCCCTGGCCTGTGGGGGCCAGACCCAGGCGGGCACCATGGGGGTGTGGGAGAGCCCAGGATGCGGTCCTGTCTGCCACCTTCTAACTGAAGGAGGTGGGGAGAGTCACCTTCCCTTCTGGACCTACATATGCTCATTGGGAAAAGAGAGACACCCCCTCCTCTCTTCTACCAACTTCACAAGGGACCATAAGTGTCTGATGAGATAGTGGTGTGCGCGTGTGTTCTAAGGGTTAAGGTGCAGTGTGCATGTAATCACCAAGATAACTATTGTTACTCCCACGGTCCACATCTTCCCAACCTCAGCGTCTGAACTCTTTTCTCTGGGAGCAATGAAAAAACTAGGAGTTGCTATAAACACTTACACACGTTACACTTAGCTTTTTCTTCGAGCCAGAGAGCTGCAGCAGGAAGGCAGGGACGATGTTTGACTCACTTTGGTATCCATCCCGCTCCCAGACCCCGCCAGGCACGGAGTGTGGCCTACGTAGGCGCTCATGAGCAGGTGGACGAACAGAGGGGAGATAACAAACCGGAGGGTATGAACGGTGCTCTCAAGGGACTTTGGTTCTTCAATCTGCCGTTCACTCACTCACTCACCAATTTATCTGGTAAGCTGTCCTGGTGCTTGTTCCATCCTGGCATCTGCACTCAGCATTGAGCTGCAGGCATGAAGGACGCCCAGCTCTCCGTGTGCCCCATGATGACACATTCTGAACAGCAGCCAAAAAGCTAAGAGTGAAATAATTTTTTTTTTTTAATTGAAGCAGCTATATTAACCTAGGTTTGGGCTATAATCAACAACCCCAATCCCTTTTTCTCTCTGGGCTTGATCTTTGATTTTTCTTAATGGCCCTATTGTGTCTTTGTCTTATTTTGTCTGCCACTCCAGGGCCTTTTTGAAAGTAAGCAGGGTACAAATGAGAGATCAATAATTGTGCAATCATGGGTGTCTATACATATGCCACCGGCTCTGCTTTGAAAGAGCACTGCATCTCAGTAGACGCAGCGAGCCATTTTCCGGGGGGGCCAACTCAGATACCGTGCGGCTGTCCCCTCCTCAGTGCACATGTGGGATATGCAGTCATTCCAGGCATACCCTTTCTTGTTAGGTCTGTAGATAAAAACTGCTTAGCACTCAATGTTTATGCAAAAAAATACCTTTTGGCAATGCTACGGACATGTAGTAGATGTGTTTTGAGTGTTGATGAGAAAGAAATAATATTCATTGAGAACCTTTGCTACTATAATAGTAACACTAACTAGTAAGTGACAGAAATGCGACTAAAGTTAGTCTAACCCACAGAGGAAATATATTAGTTTACATGCCTGAGGGGTCCAGTGATGGTTGTGGGTGGCTTTAGGAACAACTGGACCCTTTTTAGGTGTCATTGGGACTTCACCTCCCTCCCTCTGCCTCTTGGAACAGCACACGTGACGGCGGTCAAAAGCGGAAGACTCCAAGGGCACTCACCAAGCACCCCGGTGAGAGAGGCCCTGGGGAGCAGTCCTGCGGGAGGGAACTAACAATTGGTTGCGTAAGTGGCCACACGTTCGTGCCAGAGAAAATCGTGGTTGCAGTGAGTCACTGTCCTCTGAGTGATGCTGTCTGGGTCAGGTATTCATCCCACTTGTTCAGGGGTGTGGGTGTGCAGGGCCTGGGAGTGGGTTTCCTGAGGGAAAGAATAATTCTGTTATCAGAAGACGGGCAGGGATGCACACTTGAAAGCAGCAGAAGTCTTCAGATTTCCTCAGCATCTACTCCGTGCTGTTGCCCGTCTGTTAACTGAGGGCTCTGGCCCCTCACAATAGCACTTCAAGATAATAGTTAGCGCAAACACATTGTGCCATGTGCTGTTCTGAGCACTTTACACGCAATTCATTTGGCATTCTTAATAACCCTCTAGGGTAAGTACTATGATTATTACTATTCTGTAGATGTGAAACTCGTGCTCAACGAGGTTAAAGAACCTGCCCAGTATCATACAACTACTTAGTAACAGAACCAGGATTCAAATGTGGGTAATCTGACAACAGATTCTGTGCTTTTCTCTACTAAAATCAGTTCCCTGCCTCAGCCTTCCCACTTGGTAAATGAGAAAGCTAGAGCTTAGAATTTAAATTACTTGCCCACATAGTCCATATTTCTAAGAAGCAGCATCACACTGGACACGGCCTCAATGCTGAGATTTACCCTTCATGCCTGTCCTGCAGAGAGAATCATTATTAATTCTACTCCCAAAGCTCAGAGGGCCCTCTACTTTACCCATATTCATCTAACCAGAAACAATGGGGCAGGGACTCGAGTGTGGGCCTGTGTCACTGCAAAACCCTTCAGTTTCCTGCCATGCCGCTTTGCCATGCTAACTATCGTGGAGAGCTCAAGTTAGTATAAAAAGGATTGATGGTAGACCTGTCATAAATCCAGGTGCTCCTGTGGGGCCTTGGCCGGTCACCCCACCCCCATGCCCTCAGAGCTAGCACCAGCTGACTCACTGGTCCACGGGCGTACGCGTGGTGTGTCTCTCCTCTCACTCTCTTCTCCAGCGCACTGGGCACGAGCCACAGAGCGAATGCTAGAGCGTGGGAGTGCCCTGAGATGTAGGTGGTGTCGCTGTGGTCTGTAAACACCCGGCAAAACCTCTGTCATGCCATGGGCACTCATTAGCTCCCTCCCGTCCTGATGTAGCTCATAATGTTCTCAAGTGTGGAGGCTGTGCTTCCGCCTTTCCCAGGTTTCCTACGGGCTCCGGACCCCGAGCTGAGCCTAAGAGATTGCAGTGAGGTGAAAGGGCTAAGGGGTTGCCAAGCATGTGCTATGAGACTGGGCAAGTGGCTTAACCTCTCTGGGTCTCAGGTCCTTCATCAATAAAACAGACAGTAAGAGAATCTACTTCTCTGTGCTGTTGTGCAGATTAATGGAAGGAACCCACGGGCCATCTTTACCATATAACGTAGCGCATGGCAGGTGCTCAGGGAAAGATGGCTGTGGTTAACTTCTGCTAGCTGCCTGATGCAGTGGTGCATGTGCCAGGCCTTTGGCATAAACATCTGTGCTATAAACATTTCAGCACCTGGCAAAGAATTCAAGCTCCAAAACAGATGAGGGTTGAGGGAGCACTAGGAGTGGGAAGATCCTGACCCTCATGGTGGCTCTGCCAGCCACAGCTGTGTGGCCTTAGGCATGTTACTCATCTCTCTGGTCCTCAGTTGTCTCATCTAGAGAGGATGGGCTGGAGCATGGTCTAGTACATGGACTCCAGGTGATTAGTTTTTTTGGTGCATCCCCTTCCAGCTTTCTCTTTCACCTACGCATGAAAGAGGGAGTGAGGATTTCTGGTTATTTGGAGGTTAAGCAGTTAATGTTGGTAGAAATTCTTTAGAAGGTGCAGAAGACAAGGTGAAAACAGTGATTAAAATCCCTGTGCATCTCACTGGATTAGAGAGCTCGGAAGGGAATAAGGGACACAGTGGTTCACAACTGTTTTTTCAGAGCTTGCCTCCATCACCTGAGCACGAGCAGATCACGGGGTTCTTTTGGCGCATGTCTCCTGGATTCAGGTCCACAGAGTCCGTTAAATGCTTGGCAGTGGTCAAACACCTGAGGCTGAGTGGGGTAGTTGTGCTAGCAGTGGGGCAGACACCTCCAATTATTCTCCACTTAGACCTACGAAGTATTTGACAGCTTTTTAAAAATGCCACTGGGGTTAAGCCTGCTGTCGCTCACTTGGGTCGGTGGAGTTGCAGAGCCTTGGGAAGTTAATCCCCAGGCAGCTGAAATCAATATGAAATGTGGCCAACCAACTCAGCCCCAGTCGCTGGGGCTCTTATCATGTAGAGTGATATCTCTCCAAAAGTGGTAAAGGCTGTGAGGCCGTGGCTTCCAGGGAACTTACTTCTAACGAGTGAGCCAGCCTCTGAACTCTCATTTCTGCTCTCCTGTACCTCTCTTTGTATTTACCGTTTTCTGGTCTTATCACAGCCATGTGTATACCCGTCCTATGTTATATGCCCAGCGAAGCTGGAAGCTGCGTGCAGCAAAGTGAGCTAATGTCTCCTTGAGGCAGCCCAATTGTCAGAGTAAGGAACGGGGACTTGGGAACCGCACCGACGTGGGTTTAAATCCTGCTCCCTGTTGCTCCCGGGCACTGGCCTCAGCTTTCTGAGTCTCCAGTTGATTAGCTGTACAACAGGAAGAACCATCATAGTTCCTGTCATAGTTTGCTCCGGCTGCCATAACAAAGCCCCTTAGACTGCATGACTTAAACAACAGAAAGTTATTTGCTCACAGTCGGAAGCCTGGAAGGTAAAGATCAGGGTGCTGGCAGGGTTGGCTGGCTGAGGCCTCTCTCCTCGCCTTGCTCTTATGCAGATTCTCTTACTCACTCTCAGGTTTAGGCAGCTGGATACTACATTTTCCGCATTTTAGAGAGAAAGAAGCAGGAGTCCTTGAGACCCAGGCAGGCTTCCCGAGGATGCAGGGCCAGTAACCGGCAGAATCAGAATCCAAGCCCCAGCTGGCCTCACTCCAGAGCCCATCTTTCCAGCTGCAGTTTTTATACTACATTTGTGAGGAGTTAGTAAAATAGAATGTCGTTTGTGCTAGTTCTTTTCTCTCTTTGACGTTCTGGATGAGCCCAGATTGTTGAATGACTGGAGCCCTGTACCTCTAGGTAGTACCTTCTGCTGCTCATAGATTCCTTTGCAGCCCCTTAGTCTTCCAGTTCCACACTGAACTTTAAAACATAAGTGCATGCAATCTGTGTCTCCATAAAACTCGGTACTGATGTGAAACAGTGCTATAAAAGTGAAAAACCAGTGGAGAAAACAAAAACCATGCTACTCGGTTTTCCAGCAGAGTTGTTGTCTGATGTGGTGAAATGATCCTAATGGGACGATAGGAAAAGCAACCCTCGTGGGGCGGGGGCTTCCGAGCCTGCCGCTTGCCTAGGGCTGGATCCCAGACACCTGCCGCCTGCTGGGCTGGCCCAGCCGTCGGGGGCATGGATGGCGAGACCAGCCTCACCATCGCAGACATGGGGTCACTTTTTCCAAGGGCACAGCCACCTAAAGCTCATGGAAAACGTCCTTGCAAACTGGAGCTCCGCTGCCTCCCCCTCCACCGTTCCCCCCATCCCCGACACTGCGGGGAGGCCAGCCTCCAGCATGCTTCCGCAGCTGCAAGTTTCACCCTGTGCTGGAAGACGGGCTGAGCTTTAATCCGCGTAGGGACAGGTCGTGGATTGCAGTGGGTGCCATGCCACTCTTGGGGTTTCTCTTTCGTTCGAGTGGCACTCTCGCTTCAGTGCCTTAAACTGGAGCCGGGGTAGAAGGCATGGGAGGGTTCTTTTCCCTTCTCCTTCATTTAAGGTTGATCCAGCTGTGCAGAGCGTTGTGCTTGTCTCACCCACGCAGTGACGGTCAGGTAAATACCTAGAGCTGTCCTGTAGACTCATGCTGTAGAATTTCAGGGCTAGGAGAAGAGTTCTCTAGGCCAGAATTTCTCAAACTTTACTCTGCATTGGAATATCTGGAACCTTATTAAAGTACAGATTCCGGTTCTCGAGTTCTAGGTTGGACCTACAAACCTCCCTTTCTGACACATTTCCAGGTGCTGCCTGCTTTGCGGAGCAGGGATCTAGGCAACTGTGGCTCTCAAACTTAGCACATGGGAAAAAATTCCCTTGAGGGCCTGGTTAAAATGCTGCTTCTCAGGCCATGTGCCCCAGAACTCTAGTTCAGTAGATCTGGAATGGACCTAGCACTTTGACTTTGTAAATAGATACCCTGGGTGACTTTGGTGTGTGTCATCCATGAGACATATTTTGAGAAACACCAATCTAGTATAGAGTTGGGAGCAGGGAAGGAATCAAACCTCTCTTGAGCACCTACTATGTGCTAGGCACTTTATGCACACACCATCTTCTTTGGTCCTCCTATGAGGTAGGCGTTTTTATGCCCACTACACAGATGATGGAAGTGAGGCTTGAGGAGTTTAACTCACCAGGAATAAACCCAGATCTTTATGAACCCCAATTTTATGTTTTTTTCTACTTAATCATGTGCCTCCTGTGAAATACAGAGAAAAAAAACTTTCAAGGTTTGGTATTTGTACTTTTATGCTCATATGAGCACATATGAACACGTGCACCTATCTGAGATCTAGGGTATTAAGACTTGAAACACTAAAAGAGAAAAGTTTATAGACTTAAATGCATGTTTGCAAGTAGACCTCTCTAAATTCCCTACAATTTATCAAAGATAGAGTTGGGTTTTACATTTTCAAATTTTTTAGCCCTTTGGGCCAGCAGGACAATTTTCTAAAGTGATCCGGCAATCGAACTGAGAACCTTCTGCCAGCTTGGAAAGTTTTATTTTATTTTATTTTTTAAGAAAGAAAGAAAACCAAGCTGTGACTTTACAATGCTTTGGAATTACAGAATGTGCTTGTAATTTTTACAATTCTGCACAGACTTCTTTGCCACATCTGGTTGATATTACTGGCAGGGATATATGAGGGAATAAACCATGGGCTGGAATGTGAAACATCCCACAAAATGAGTTTCTTATAGGTTGCTGCATAAAACATTTTGAGTCTCCCTCTCTTTGGAAGGGTGGCTTAAGTGATTTCATGGATTTAGATTTTTTTTTTTTTTTTTTTTTTTTGGTTTGAAGGTAAGGGTTTTTGCTGGTCTTCTTGGTGGTTCCATGATAATTTTCTGAAGATGTGTGCCAAGGGTTAACCCTTCCAGAGTCATGCCAAGGGTCAGGGTGAGACAAGGCATCCCTGAAGGAAGTCAGACCAACCTTTGTTGAAAAATACTGGACACCGGTGATCAAGGTGAAACGTCAGGGCCAGCTGAATTACTACAGAAAAAGAAAGGATTCAGGGAGAAGGGCTGAATGTGTAAGGGCTTCTGAAAACCTCCTGAATCTTAGCTTGGGTGGTGCAATTAAATGCCGATAGCAAGAAGACTTCCTCTACTCCTCACCCGTCCCGCCAAAAGCCTACGCGCATCCGGGCGTTCTCCCTACTGTATATGAAACACAAAGTTGGTAAAACGGAAAAATGAAACAAATACCCAGCTAATACCTGGAACTCAATTCCTTGTTGGAGGCCATCTCACGCAATTCCCAGGGAGAGAACTGTGTGACCACGAACAATTAAAACACTCACTGAAGACCTACTCCGTGTGTGCGTGTGTGTGCGTGCATACGCGCGCATCGCTGCAACGTGCTGGTGGTTAAGATGCTGAGTACAGAATGCAGACATGTCTAATCTGAGCCCAGAGGGTGTGAGCATGGGCTCCTCGCCACCTGGCTTCTTCTCAGGCTTCCTTGGCCGGGACCCACCTGCAGAGTTGGAACGTTTCTGCACAACACCATGTGCTGCTCTCAGCGCCCTGTGGCATGTGGTGGAGTTGGCCGGCCTCAGCAGGACTGTGTGGCCATCACCGAGGGCTCTCAAATAAAGACTGTGCTCTCCAGTGGCAACCTAACCCTGTGCTGAGGATGATAGCCGTCCTCAACACAGGGAATTGACTCAGTTTCAGGTATCAGCTTCACCCACACCCTGGAGTGCTCATTCTCTTTATCTGGAGTTAGAGACTGTCCTGGGAATCAAAAATGTCTGGGAAATACCATGTTGTATATAGAAAAGCATCAGCCTTTTGAGGTGGGCAGTCCCTAAATACACATTCTTCAATTGCCTGAATGATGCAAATGTACCCACATCTAATAATCTTGAAATATTTGTTCTTGAATCACATTCAGCATCAACAGAAATGTTTCTAAAGAGCCTAATCATCTCTCATTTTCAACGAACATTTGGGAATCTCTTGAGAGGACAAATAGCATTTTAATTTGATGCCCCAAATTCTAGTGTAATTTCAAATCACACTCACAAAAAAAAATAAAATAAGTCTGTAACCTTGGCTTTCTTCTGGCTTTCCTATGGGCTCAGGATCCTGGATGTTGAACATTAATTTCCATTTGTAAGGTTTACAGTCCATTTACAAAGTCCTGGAGATTGAAGCTTGTAATGAAAGTGTTGACACAGTATTAACAACAGCAAAACTGTGATAACACAGTACTGTCCAAACCAAATAGAAATGGAGAAGTTTAAGTAAATTTCACGCTCCATGCCTGAATGTGGTGTGCTGGACCTGAGTTTTTGATTCATGGTTTAGAATAATATTTTAATGTTTTATTCATGATGTTTCTTTCTTCCCATCATTCTTTCTCTAATTCTCCTCACCCTACTTAGGGTGATGAAGCCTGCTTGGAAGTCTGGCCTCGTCTTGATCAGTGCTGCCTGGTGTGTAGCCAAAAACTCTCCCCGTGGTTGGCCAAGTGGCGTATTCAGCTATTGAACTGATGGTTTGGCCTCTCATTGGCGTGTCTAGAGCTCTGAACTCAAATTTTTTGTCAGTGAGTCAGCTTTTGATTGAAATATACCTAGAATCATGCCAACATTTCTCCTAGTGAAGGTAGCATCTTGACTTTTGAAGGTCAAAATGCTGTGTCTAAGGGAGAAAACTGCATTTCTAAGAGGGTGAAAGGGTAACCAGGGACCGATCCCCTTCCTCTTGGTTTCATTTAATTTGGGATTCAGGAAACTCTAAGCTGTGGATCACGATGCTCAGAGAGACCTCAATTTAATAACTTTAAAAAAATGGAAATCAGTGGTAACAACATAGAATGAAATGCTAGATCATTGATTTATTAATATCATGGCCATAACCATCTCCTTCCTGTGCCTCTACATTACCTTCTCTCCTCCTTTTGTTTTTTAAAGCCCACACACATAACATGTCACACAGATGCACATAAAACCTTCTCTGTAGAAGAATCTCTTACAGGTAAGTGATGATCCCGTCTAGGCTGCCGAGTCAAAGCACAGACATAATTTCACTTTAGTGGAAGATACTGACTTTCAAATTAGCTCGAATTATTGAGCAACACTGTGAGGAGATATCAGGGGTCAGAAAGGGCACAGTAGTGAGGGTGGGGCAGGGGGGTGGAGACACTTTGTCTCCTTGGCTCATAATTGGTGTTTTTGGTGCATACAGATGGTAGTGGCAGGTCTGCATCAGAGAGAGGAAATTATCATTGTGAATGTTTTTGAGTTCCCAGAGAGTGCTTCTCTTTTCCCTGGAAGAGATGTGCAGGGTCAGTCAGGCTTCTACCCGAGACCTTCTGGGACTTTTATTCCATTTCACAACACAGAGCAGATCATTGTCGACCGCCGCTTCCCAGGGGCTCAGCCACTGAACAGAAATATCATAGGAACTAATTGTTATGGCTTCCATTGCTAATGGCGTTCTCTGCAGATCCTCTTCCCCTGTGCACAGCACTTCCTTTATTTAAATGAGAGTGAAGGATGGGAGATCATTAGGCCTAATGAGGCCGGAAAGCAGCAGCAGGGAAAGTGGAGGGGCCCAGGGAGTACTCTGCTCGCCAGTGTCTCCGCAAGTCGCCCGTCCGCACGAGGGGAGTCACGCAGGAGTGCTGAGGAGATTGGGTAGAATTCCCAGCTCTCCCTTCACCATGCATTACCAATCTGTCCACCACCCTCCGTCTCTGCTGCCATCACCCTCATCTAAGGCATCATCCTTTCTCGATTAGAGGACTGCAGGGACCCCCTCACTAAATCATCCTACTCCGGTTCATATTCTCTCTGCATCCATCATCCATCCACTAGCCACCATGATCGTTTTAAGGCAAACCAGGTCTCCTCACTCCCCCATTTCAACCACACTGTCCTAAGGATACACCCAAGCTCCTATGTCACCCAGCCTGGCCCCATCACTCTTCCTGGCGCCATCCGAGGCCACTCTCCCCATGCCCGCCAATGGCAGCCTCGCGGGCCGCCCTCCTGTTACACTGACACTCCCGTCTCTTTCTGAACGCAGGGTCTGGTCTTGCTCTTTTTTCTGCCTTGAGCTCGATAACCCCATATGTCGACATAGCCAGGTCCCTCTTAAAATTCAGGTCCTGGCAGGGACACCTGCCCCCTCAGAGGGCCTTTCCTGACCAGCTATGTATAGCAGCATCCCTTCCTTGCCAGTCACTGTCTCCCAGGACACTATTTTATTCTTTTTATAGCACTTACCACTGCCTGGAATTCTTTCGCTCATTTATTTGTTTACTTATTTTCTGCTCTCCCATCCCCCAAAAGAACGTAAGCTTCTGGAGAGGAGAGATTTTTGTCTGTCTTGCTGACTTTATAAATCGCCTACTCCTGTGTCTAGCACACAGTGGGCGCTCAATGAATATTTTGTAAATGGGTGACTAAGAGAAGAAACTCGGTCTCTCCAAAACCTGCTTTTTCCTCTCAATATATGGTCAAAGGCACCTTCTGTTCCAAACAAGAGCTCAGTCCTCATTGCCCTGAAATAGCCCCAAATGGCTGTTTAATAGCATATTTGCACACGTGCATACACATGCACACACACATGAATGCATATGCACACTCAACAAGCACACACATAAGAGTGAGGGTACAACTAACACAAGGGATTTTATTCTCCAGTTTCTGACCTCTTCATTTCACTCTTTGCAAGACAAGTTACTTGGGTGTAAAATGTAGCAGGACCCTGCGCTGGGATTCTGAGTGGGCCCTGGTTGGGTGAACCCATGCACACACACAGGTGGGCCACGCAGTGGAGGTGAGCTGACTCCAAGGGCCGTTGGGGTGTGATTTCATGTTCTCACCAAAGAGAGGGAAGCAGCCCGGGCCATGACCTTCTGCGAGTGGGTGTGAACCAGTGCCCAAGACTGAGAGCTGCTCAGAGAATGTGGTCTTTGGATGCTTATTTCAAAGACCTGGGAATAATATTCTGTGGTACAATGAAATGAAAAGATAAACTGTGTTTCCTTCATCCCTGGGCCTCATAGATTTTTTTTTTAACTTCTAAAGGCCATTGAAAGAGATTATCTACCTAAAGAAAAAGACGACAATGACTTATAGGGACTTAAAAGTCAAACCTTAGTCTGTAAAAAGTAAAAAGGGAATGTATAACACTAATTTACTAAACATCAACCTAACCGTCCAAATTATTTTTTTTCTTGATCTGAGATCTAAACCAGAGGTTATTTGAAAGACATCTGGTGAGTGAGTCCAAACCTGAAGTGAACCATGTCTTCTAAAATAGTTGAACCAGAACCACACTGGAACATCAAAATATTAATGTTTTCCAAACTAACTCTAAGTCTCTGGCCAGGTTACTTGCAACGCCACACTGTATTGTTTATTCCCCTTCTCCCCCACCCAGCCCCTGCCCCATGCTCTCCTCTCATTTCTACCAACCTACCATCGTGTGACAATGGACCGGTCACCCGGCCCACACTGGGAATGCAGGCCTGTGACACCCTTCATTGCTCCCTGGGTGATGGGAGGCACTGCTGTTCTGAGCACTTGACGCAGCCCCCACCCATAATTCCTGCCCTGAGGAAAAGAGGATGTGTCTTTTCAGTGAAGATGTACCTATTAGACAAAGAGGGCAAACGGCAGATAAGGGGGGAAGAATGGAAGAAAACCTGGAATGAGGAAGAGAGGGAAGGAGGGAGGAAGAACAACGAAAGTAATGGTGAGCAGAGGCGGTCAAGACAGAGATACCGTGAAGAGGAAAGGAAAGAAAGGCAATACGCCTCCTTGGGGTTGGGAAATATATCTGAGGTTTGTGTTTGTCTTTTTCTCTTCCCTCCTGGGACAGATGGAAACTTTCTCATCACACGTGTGCCTCTCCATTCAGTGCCGAGCTCTGTGTAAGCTTTTGTTTGTGCAGTGACCTCTCAGGAGGCAAGACGCATTGTGTTCGTGGGTTGCCAGAGCTGAATGGTATCTTCTGGAACTTCTAGACCAATACTTTTATTTTATAGTTAGAGAAACTGAGCCCAGGGCAGCGGGGCACTCACAAACCCCAGCCGTTAGCTTCTGGGCCTGGAGCAGTGGGCACAGCCCAAAGATTCCTTTTCCCTTGGCCATGATTTTTCATTACGTGACAGGCAAAAGAAACCGTGGAATAAGGATTATTGGTTTACAAGGGATTAAGGATTGATGTTTCCAGGGGTCAGACTGGCTGGGGCAGCAGTTTATCTTTTAAGAAAAAAGGATCTTCTTTTGAAAGAGGTCACACTGGCTGTAAATCTGCTCATCCGAGCAAGAACAAGAAGCTTTTACCCCGGAGAGGCCGTCGGAGGCCCTGCAGAAGCGCTCGCGGCCGCCCTCACGATGTGCTGAGGAGGGGAACCGAAAGGCCAAACCTCACGCGAGAGCCGGTCCGAAAAAAGGACCAACAAAACAGGCAACCAAAAAGGTGGAGGAGAGGCTGACCCCTGAGGCTTCCGCGCTGGTGTTAGAAGAAGGCAGGGGCCGTCAGTGGGAGGTGAGGAGAAGAGGGAGTCTTCCTGAGCCGCCTGGTGGTGCTGCTTCTCAGAGTGTGCGGCCCTCCTGGTGCGGCTGAATGTCCTGCCACCCGCTCGGAATCTCAAAGGCTTAAAAGCTGGTCAGCTTGATACCAGCAGCAACAGTAGCAGGTTCCTTCCCATCCCAGCTAGTTACTTCTCCAAGGGCGCATCCTTTATGAGGAGCCCCTGTGTTTCAGAGAAAAGACCCCAGCCTGTGTCTTACAACCCAGCAGATGCTAAGGACCGGCCAAGTTTTCCTAAGGCTGGGGCACTGCCTCCTGCTTACCTGTCACATATAACCCATTTACCTGTAGCTAAATAGCCAGGCTTCAGTGCGGAGTCCCAAATTGCTGTGCTAATGATGGCAGCCCTCCCCTCCCCAGAAGCACGGTATTCCCAGCTCAGCATGAGGGACTTCAGTAATATCTCTTTCCAATGGTATAATTTGATTCCGCCATGGGAGGCTGCTCTGGTCCTAGCTCACTTAGCACTAAATCTCTCGCTCGATGCTCTCATTACTTAATCTTTTCAGGCCCCAGACCAGCCTGGCCTCTTATTTATTTATCTGGGGCCCTGTTTACTTCCCTGTTGTAAATTACTTCTGGCTCCTAGCCCTCTGATTGCTGCAGCGATAGACTAATAGCTCTGAGCTACTGCATTTGCCTTGTGTGATGAGGCAAATAATATGCTTAACTTATGGGAGGGAAGTGCACCCTCCATTGATTTCGGTGGGGGAAATATCACTCAGGGGAAAGGGCCAAATCATTTACCTAATGGCTGCTGGTGGAAGTTGGTGTAATTACGGACAGAATTATGTGAAACAAATTGCCGTGCCCATAAATCTAAACCTTCAGTTTCTCAAAGGCAGGGAGGAATTTCGGCACTGGCATGGCTCCCTCCTCCCTGATGGGTGGGTTTCTGAGAGGGTGCTGACAGAAGGATGTTGGCTTTCTGGTTCGCTTGGCAGGGGCGATGGCGCTTCCCCCGCTTCAGACTCTCTGAACATCTAATGCCAGGGCAGGCAAACTCCATCCAGTCTGTGAGCCCACCCAAAGCACTGCCATCAGCTAGTGTAAATAAAGTTTTATTGGAACACAGCCACACCCACTCACTCGCACACTCTCGGTGGCCTTTTCCGTGCTACAGTGGCAGACTCGCAGAGCTGTGACAGAGGCTGCATGGCCCCCAAAGCACTTACTAGATAGCCCTTTATACAAAAAAAGTTTGCCAATTTTTGCTGTACCAGAAGAAGCTTCAAACAAATGTTTTGTCTAGAGATGGAGAGATGAATTTGATCACTCCCCTTAACTGTCTTCTTTCAGACAATTCAATCCCATGTCAAGGAAATTCAAAGGGACCTGGGATGGTCATCACTCCGTAGCTCCGCACCTAGTCATGTGGCTTCTCTCAACACCATGTGGCTTAGTAGGTGTCATTAGCCCACTTGGCAGAAAAGAAAACTGAGACTCTGAAAGGCGAGGTGTTTCACCCCAGGTCATCCAGTGAGGAAATTGCAGAGTTGGGATGTGTACCTTGCCTGTCTGGCTCTAAATTCTGTCTCCTTTCGGCTAAACATCTCTGCTTCCCAAGAAGAAGAAGGGAGCAGGTACTGGCAGTGGGGGCCGATTTATCTAGGCCTTGAGCCTCTCTGTGGAAGGGCTGCTGAAAGGGGCTGTGTGAGTAGTCCGATGCCAGGAGACAAAAGCCCAAGGCGAGCTGAGGGGGTCCTGCTTTCTCTAATCCACACTCACGTGAGGCAGGTGGTAGAGCAGACCCGAGTACTTTATCCTGCTGGGAAGCTTAACAGTTGTTTGTCAAGCAGTGAGAGAAAACGGAGAAGAAGACCTGCACGATAAAAAGCTCATTTCAGGGCCTTTGCAGCCTGAGCGAATGCCGACCACCAGAGAGAATGTGGCCCGTGTGGCTTCTTTGAGGAGCGGTAGGGGCCCCAGCTATGCTGCAGCCGGAGCGGAAAGGTAGTCTTTGTTCTCTGGGAGCAGTTCCCTGGGCGCAGTTCTCTGGGCTTTGGGGCGGCCTGGAGCTGCCTCAGATGCCTGAACATCTGCAGTGCGAGTGGGGAAGGCAGTGGTGTGTCCACAGGCCTGCGGATGTCACCGTGGTGTCTGCTGCAGCTGTAGAAATCTCAGAACCAAAAGCACCTCTTTCAGAAATCACCTTTGGGCTCCGAACCTGGGAAGACGAGGAACATATTGGAAATAACAGTAAATACTACAATGATGGAGCAGCAGCTGCCATCTGTTCAAAGCATACAAAGCACTAGGCATTATTCTAAGCCTGTAATCTTTCTCACGTAATCTTCATCATCCTGAGAAGTGGGTATAACTGTTCCATTTTACCGAAATGGAAATGAAGCCCAGAGGTGATAAATAATTTGTTCAAGCTAATGTGTAAGCAGCGGAGCTGAGAACCCGATTTGCCTGATACCTTAACCATTTCCCACTTTAGGGGTTGGGGGAGGTGAGCCACAGACATAGAGTCACAATACTGCAGACTAGCTCTGCCGCTTGGGTGCATCAGTTTCTCTCCTGAGCCTCAGCTGGTGCAAGTGCTGTCTGATCACTAATTCTAAGACGACACACCCTGCCGCCCCCACCGAACCCCCCCTGCCCCCCCACCCCCCGCTGCCAGTGACCTCATCTAAACCTAATTATCTTCCAAAGGCTTTACCTCCAAATACCATCACAATGGAGATTAGGACTTTAACATCTGAATTTGGGGTGTGAGGGGGAGACACAAAAATTCAGTTCAGAATAAATGGGAAGTAGTGCCAGAGAGCAGATGTTGATTTTGATGGAACTCCTTACCTTGGAGGTAGTTGAGACATAGGATACAAACATCAGCTCCCACATCTCAATAGATGTGTAGTAAAAAATAAATAAAATAAATAAATATTCTGGGAAATATGCTAAAGAAAATATGGAAGGCTTCTTGATTTCAGGACTTCTCAGAGCCTTTACCTTGTTAACATGCATTGTGAATTTCCAAGAGGTAAAAATACATGCACAGCTAGTTCCCAAACATTTTTGTGACTGTGGAATCTGAGTGTGTGACACATTTGGTGGGACTTGAGTTTTATTGGACTGGTGCTGAGAAAATGTGAGGTTATGACTTTTAAAAATTAGGTTAATTAGTAGGTAAAGGAGCCATAAAAAGACCCTGAAAAGAAATATCTGACCTCCCCCACACCTCGGTACATTCAACAAAAGGATTGCTTTTCCCATTTAAAAAATATATATATATATTCATGGTGATCAAAATGGACCAAAGACTGGTCAGCCCAGGTTGGTGCTTTCTGAGGCCCCATATAATTGCAATCTCAGTGTGGCTCTCAAAGGTCTTGTTATTTTTGGTTCTGATCCAGTGTCAGGGTCCCTCTCCAGACTTCCACTGAAGCCGAGAAGCATTTCGGAGGTTTTCTGAACATCCCAACTCTTTCTCAAAGCTTCTCCTGATTTGCTAGAAGAAAGGTGACATCTCCCCTCCATGCCTACCCTGTCCGAACTCACTGGTCTCTCCCTCCCTCTCGTGGCCCACCACCCACACCACTCCCCCTTTGACTCTGTCTCTGGGCAATTCTTCTGGCCCCAAAGGCAGAAAGTAGCTGTAGGCCCCTGAGGCATTTTGGGTGAGATGGGCTACGTCAGTCCACTGTGGAAAGACCTTTCCTGCTTTGCCACCCTGTTCCTCAGGAATGTGGTCTGCCCCATGTGCCTGCTGTGGGGAGAGCCCATCATCAGCTGAAATCTTTGTCCTGAGGCTTCAGATCAAGGGAGCGCTACTCCAGCCTCAGGGCTGCCACTGTCTCTTGCTTCTTAGTGTCAGACACTTGCAAAAAACACATAAGCACGGAGGAACCCTGCAACACACACTCAGACTTTCCCCTCCCTTCCCCCAACACATCTGTTGCTCCATCACTATTGCTTCTGCCATTGTCCCTCCCTAGGGTGCCCACTTCTCTCCCAGGGCCTGTCCAAGTCTAGAGACAGGGTGTATGGTTCTTACTGACGAGGGTTCCAAATTAGAAGATTCTTGCGAACACTAAATGAAGTAACCCTTTTAAAGCACGTAGCATACTGCCTCGTGTTCAGTAAATAGTAGTTTCATGAGTCCTCAAGCCTCAGATCCTCCCCAATCAGTGAAGACTTTGTGGCATTCTCACCCCACATTGTCCTCCGAATTCCTCAGCATGGTCATCAGAGCCACATTGATCACACCTTTCATGATATATATTTTTTTACATTGTTTTAATGGATGGCTATTCATCTGTGGTGTTAGGAAACAAGACGCTCCCCCCATTTCTGCCTTTTCTCCCAATTGCAATATTGTCTGCTAGGGTAGAACATATAGAGTAGCTGGTTAATTGACTTGTCTATTTAACTGGCTAAGGTCAAGGACACCCCTATTCTTCCTCCTCTTGCAGGCACCCTTTCATTTAAATAAATGGAAAAATGGTGGCCCCACGGTTGGAATCCTACATACAGATACAAGGTCTGTCCCGAAAGTATCCAGCCATGCAACATGAAAAATATAGATATTTATTGAAGAAGATACAGGAAACATTGTACATAGGACAATGATGCCTCAGTCTCCTTCAAAGTAGGCACCTTGGGGCCTCACATAGTCCGCCCAATCACCATCAGCTGCCCCACCATATTTTCCTGAATCTTATCAACAGTCTGAAATCTCTTCCCTTTCAAAGGTGATTTTAGTTTTGGGGAAACCAGAAGTCACAGGGTGCCCAATCTGGGCTGTCGGGGGGGCTGAGTCACTTGGGTGATTTGATGTTTTGCCAAAATACTCTGCAAGAGACATGATGCATGAGTGGGTGTGTTGTCGAGATGAAGCTGCCAATCACCAGTTATCCTTAGCCGCGGCCTTCTGAATCATCTGAATAGTTTCTGCACAGGAATGTTCAAGCTTAATGCAAAATTTGTTGCAAATTCATTGTTGTACTCACTCATTTTGAATGCAGTGGCCACACAGTACACATGCTCCCTCAATAGCACCTACCACCCCCACTGACTAGCACAGTGAAGTCACCGTTGTTCATGCATGCGCATTCCAGTCCACTCCCCTCAGCTGCCAGGTTACATCAATGCCATGCAAGCCGTTCATTACAGACTTTTTCCAGACAGACCTTGTGTATTATGTTTGACCTGCATAATTTTTAAAAAATAAGTTGACTATATTTAAAAATTGAAAGATTTCCTATAAAAACCTACATACCTTGTTCCTCCTCCAAAACCAGGAGCTCTGGCAGCAGCACTGGGCCCGACTCCCATGTAGTGACAGTGCTCAGAACCAGTGCTGGGTGACCCTTTGAGGAGCATGCTTTCTCTCACCACTCTCTCCACCCCACATAGACCCTGCACGGATCTTTTCAGAATCCTTGTTGCTGTTTAAGTTTGCAGGCGAGACCTTCCTTCCCCAGCAGCTCTGCAGGGAAGAGATGACTGAGGTCCTCAAGGCCAGGACCACCGTCACCAGTGCTGGTAGAGGCCCCTGGGAGGCTGGCCGTCAGGCCTCTTTCTCACTCCCCTGGATGAGGAGCAGTCCCTAGCAGGGCTCCCTTTTCCTTTGTGGGTCCTTATTTGATGGTTTTCGCAGCCTTTTCACCCGAGGCTCCGACCGGGCAGACGGCATAGTCGCCGTCCCGTGGAGCAGGGTGTCCAGCAGCAGCAAGGCCCTCGGATGCTCTTCTCGGGACTCTGAGAGCTGGGGCAGGCGGTGGGGCGAGCCTTTCAAAGGTTGGAGTCCGTGTCCTCTGTGGGCCCGCAGCACACCCTTGCCACCTCCAGTCCAGCAAAGCCAGGGGCCCTCCCTCACGTGGGTGCCAGCAAGGAAACAGAGAGGACTCCATGTTGGCACCCTCAGGAAGCCCTACACCCGTGTTGACCACTTGTTCTCCTCAGAGGGGCGTGCCTGAGCCGCCGCCCCAGAGCCCAGGCTTCAACCACGGCTAAGTCCACGCAGCCTCCCGCACCCCAGGGTCAAGATCAGGCCTTGGAGCTCCTCTGCCTGATGGGATTTCACAAATAGGGGGTTCAGAAAAATGAGTAGGCCTGTTTTAATTGAAGCAGTGGCTTCATTTCCTCTTGGAGTGCCTTGGTCAGAGCCCCGTGTTGGGAGTGACGCAGCTTTTCTCCGAAGTTCAGGCCCATCCGTCTCCAGGTCTTAAGAGCGCCGTCACCGGCAAGTGACTTGAGGTATGCTAATTACTGCGCGACCCAAGCAGCAGTTCTCTGACAGGGTCCAGTTTGTGGTGAGGAGACATTCCTTGCCAGGCATCCCAGCTCTGATTTTCTGCACCATGAGAACATCTTCTGTTCCCTCTCATGTGACATCTCTGGGCCCCTGGGCTCAGGATCTCCTCCCATGGAAAGGTTTAGGAAAAGCCAACTAATTTATTTTCCCGAATTATGTCATTGAAAGCTGATTCCATTATTTATTCCAGAAAAATGTGTGTTTTCATACACTTCGTGTGTAGACATACCAGAAAATGATATATTAATCTGGAAGGGTCCTTTGAGACCTTCTATTTTAGGCACGGCGAATAGATTACATCTCAAATGCCAACTGTGGTTAGATAAACCGTGCCCAGGGTAATTTATCAGAGAAGATCCTGAGGCCCATCGACATTCCGGAAGGCATGCTAGGACACACCCTGCTTGGTGGCCATGGACCCAGGATCAGGGATGGCAGCACATCCCCCAGGTACTGCCACCCCATTGCACAGATGAGGCACCCTACCAGGGATCTGGGGGCAGCTAGCATGCTACCAGCCCTTACAACACCCCTGCGGGAAAGGCACCCCTTCTGGGCTGACAGTGCCCCAGTGTCATAGGCTTTGGGATGAAGAATGACTCCTAAGAGGGTCAAGGAGCCTCTACACAATTTGCCTCTGGTCGCCATTTCCTGCTATTCCTCCTGAAGTATGCAGGCAGGTCAGACCTCAGCCATCGCTGCGAGGCACCTTCCTTACAGCCAGGAGCTTGAAGGGGATTCTGCATAACAGAGTGGCTTAAGACTGTGGAATCCAAATAGGACTGGGTCTGAATCCTGACCATACCACTTCGGGACCCTCAGACAAGCTTCTTCATTTCCCAGAGATCTCGTTTTATTCTGAAGTTGTGGTACTAAGAACTACCTCTTAGAGCTGTTGTAAAAATTAAATGAGATGATGGATATAAAGCTTCTCACACAGTGCACAGCACTTAATTAACACTGTCTCAGTAAATGATTGCCATTTTTATCCTCTGGCGCCATGGAGTGCATTCCCACCCCCCCCACTCCCCCCACCCCCACCACCACCCCCCACCCCGTCAGAAGGCAGAGAACTTACCAAATTCCTGAGCAGTCCCAGGGCTCTGGGGCTCGGCAGTCCTAGAACAATAGAAAACAAGATAGTAGAATATTTATCCTTTTCCCAAAAGTTCTTTTTCACCTAATTAAAACTGGCTTGAGTGAACAGTTTTGGAAATAAGTACTAAATCACTGTGTCCTGAGACACATAGCCTCCTCTCTGGAAACTGTTTTCATTACCCTGAGGTTGTAGAAGGGGCTGACCCGTGTGCAAGCTCAATGGCCCAGGAGGATGTGAGGGATTTGGGTTCTGTTGACCTACGGTGTAGGAGAAATGCTTGCTCAGATGAAGAGACGCTCCCACAGGAAGTTCCCTCATTAATGCCCATCTTTATTGCCAGAAACTTCATTAGAACATGACAGTTCAGATCCTCACTGTGGAGACGTTCGGAAACTCCCAGGTAGTGTTCCAGGAGAGCTGTGGGCTCCCCGTCCTCCAAGACCTGAACCTTTGACCCCTCCTGCCCTGTTCCTCCTCTCTACTTAGTGCCACCAGGGGGTGCTAGAAGGCAGTGGGGTGGGCAGAGGACAGCGCCAGAAGCCAGCCTGCCTGGGTTTGAATCCTCTGTTATTTACCTCGGACCAAGTATTTAGGTCTCAATTTTCTCATCTGTGAAGTGGGCTTGATGACAGCGCCTAGCTCGCAGGGTTGGTGTGAGGATAAGATGAATTCCTGCACAGACATGCGTAGGACAGGACCTAGAGCCAAGTCAGCATTCAGTTCATGTTGGCTAATGTCATTGTTATTAGCACTGGGATGGGGGAAGGGAGGTGGAAAGTTGCTTTGGAGAAGTTTCGATTGTCCAAGGGATATGGGAACAGGCACAGGCTTTTCTGGATAGGAAGCATCATTCTTCTCATTTTTACCTTCCTGAGCTTCTCTCACCTGTATTTTCAGAGCTGTTACTGACATAAAGCAGACACTGGAAAAGAGGAGACCTGGAGCATTAGGGCAGGTGATGCCAGGGCAGAGGAAGGCACAGAAATAACTTGCTCGAGCATCTACCGCATTCCCAGCCCTCTGTTCGGTGCCTACTGTCTCAGCCTAGCCAAAACCCACCAGGGTTTTTCTCTGTAGGTAAGGAAACGGATGCCAGGAGAGGTGAACTGACCTTACCACAGCCACGTGGTAATAAGGTCTCATGAGGATTCAGACTGCCGCATGTGTGTCTCTTGGATCCAGACTAGTCCTGCCACTTCACATGGCTGCCCCGGTGCTTGAGAAGATCCCCCCAGCCCTGCCAACAAAAATACTGCTGTCGTGTACCGTGGTGTGTCCACTGCTCAGTGAAGCATCAGAGCATGACCAGAGTGAATCATTTCCCGGGCAGCAGTTTTCTCATTAGGAACATGTGTAGGCAAAGGAGCCTGTATCTCAGCTTGAACAAGTCCTCTGGGGGAGTCATTAGTCTCCATGGAAAAGATGACCAGTAATAAAGCAGTGACCCCAGAAGAGGAGGAGCAGGAGGAGGAAGAGGATGAAAGAGGCAGCATTAGTGCAGACTCTGGTCTTAGATTGAAAGGTGAAACAATACAGCGTGTGGTTCCTGAATTGAATTCTGACTTCAGTCTTTACTGTGTGACCTTGGACAAGTTAGTTAAACTCCCTGGGCTTCAGTTGCTTTATCTGTAAGACAGGCATGATGATCCTAAACATAGGTTTCATTCAGCCAGTACGTAACTGTTGAACACTCGCTCTGAGCTAGACACTCTGATGCTATTCTGCACTGGGGACACAGCCAGGAGTGGAACAGAGCAAAATACCTGTCCCCAGGGGGCTTATGGTCTAGTGGGCGTACACATGATAAACAAAGTTAACATCAGACAGTGTGTGGTAGATAGTGACACAATAGTGAGAACAATAAAGACAGTTACAGGTGGCAAGGTGAATTTTAGATCAGGTGGTCAGGGAAGCCCTCCCTGAGGTGGCATTTGAGTAATGACTTGAAGAAGGTGAGAGAATGTGCCACATGGATATCTGTGAAAAGAGCACTACTGAATGAATGAATGAATGGATGAATGAGTGAATGAATGAATGAATGAGTAGATGGGGTTATATGGATGAAATATAATCGTAAGAAATGTAAAGCACTTAGAATAGTTCCTGACACATAATATGCACTCAATAAATGTTAGCTATGTTTATATTTAGCAGATTAAGCAAAGAAGTTGCTGCCACTCCCCCTACTTCTGGCTTCCTCAAAAGTCATTTTCAAGACAGGCGGAACGGAAAGCCACAGAAACCTCTTTCCGACTCTGTTAGCAGACAGCGTACAATAACCCTCTCTTTCGGGTTGGCCTGGGCACAAGTTAAGACTCATAACACACACATGGGTCACACGTGTTCCCTTATACATGTAGCCCTTTGGAAGTTTTTCATTCTTTTGAACATTTTGCCTTACTTGTTTCTTTCAGCAGCCCCGTGGGGTAGGTGAGGCAGGTGCATCCCGGTTGCCCACATACCTTATAAGGAGCAGAGGAAGCTAGTATTTGCCCCACAGTTGTTTTACATGTGTATGTCACCTTCCGTAATCCTCCCCTGAGTCCAGGAGGACACGCATTGTCACCACTGCTTGAAAGGTGAGAAAACCAGGTGCCCCTGAGGCTGGGGCTGGCCCAGAGAGGCATGACACTAAGTGGCCTGGCTGGGGATGACCTCCAGGCCCCTGCGGCACAACGTCTATAGTGGGTTGCACAGTGAGCCTGCCCCCACCTTCGTCCCTGTGTGAAGCTTTGGGGTGCCATCTCAAGGCAGGCAGCCCTGCATAGAAAGCCAGGGCCGTGGTCTTGCGGTTGAAGTGAAGTGGAAACACAACCCAGTGAGACAGGCGCAGATCTGCTGATCCCACTCTAGGAATGTGGCAGATAAAAGCAGCCTTGGGCCCAGGGAACAATAGCCCCACATAGCAGCAGGAAAGGGCACGGTCATTGCCCCCAACCCAAACAACTGCTCTTTCTCCAGCAGAGCCAGGCCCTGGAGGGTTTGGCTGGGCCGGGCCCAGGAAAAGCCTGGCTCGTGAGAGAGCGGGGAACACCCCCGAGAGAATGGGAAAAGGCAGAAGCCAAGTTTGTCCCCAGTGCCATATACTTTGGGGCTGAGTAATGGGGCAGACAAATCACTCCCTTCACCATCCCACCCAGAGTGGAAGCACAGCCAGAAGCCATGGACATATTTTTCATGAAAACAATCGAGCAACAGGGAACCATGACTCTGCTTCTGCTTCTGGAAAAGTTGCTGTGGCCCAAGCCCCCCACCCCCATCCAGTGAAACCTTTGGAAGCAAAGCTTTCTCTGAGAGCATGGAATTAGCTGGAAAGACTGAAGGTCACATTTCCCTCCCATCGACTTATGTTTACTGATCTTGGTGGGGGGTCTGGGGTGGTTCCTAGAGAGCCTTCAAGGAAAATTCTAAAACAATAGGCTAGACATGCAAATATGAGATGCTGTTGAGATGTTTTGGGTTACTTCACCCTGGCTTTGCAAAGGAGCAGCTAAAACATCAGCGACTTGCGAAAACTCTGCCAGAACCTAAATCACTGGGGTGCAGGGTAGGGGACTGGGTGCCTTCCAAGCTCACTGTGACATGTGCCCAGTGCCGCGGTCTCCATGGTCTTTGAGTTGCACTCTGTCCTCTGCCCCAGGGCCACTTTCTGCTGGGCCCACAAGGCCCTTGTCTGCCCAAGCCCCGCAGGGAGGGACTAAGAGGGCAAAGGTCAGGGGAATCTGCCTCGATGAGCTTTACTGGAAAACTAGCCTGGATGTCCTAAGGCTGGAAGAAGATAGGAGTGATGGTGTCACCCATCCTTCTGTGGTCCAGGAGATTGTTCCTGAACACCTTGAGTGTTTTCTGATACGTTCTGGGAGAAGATAAAATGAAAATTCCAGGTTTTCTGCCCTTGCTCTGGGCTAATGACTTTGATGAGGTGTTAGGCTTCCACAACAGGGAGGAAATGTGGGAGAAGGAGAGCTTAAATAATTTTTGGTCGTTTTTCCCAGGGCATGAGTTATATTTTGGATGTTCCTCCAAAGAGTGGAACACCCGGAGAAAGGGGAAGCCACGGTGGTATCTGCAGCCACTTTCCTAAACACGCATTGATTAAACAGCGCCTGGCCGTGAGAGCCTGTGTCTGGGGCTAAGATACTCTGGGATGTTGAATGCAGTTTGGGTTCTGTGCATTTGAGTCTCCAAGTTCAAGGTAAAAGTCATGTAAGTAAGAATGATTTGATGTGCTGTTAGCCTGGCATGCTTTTTAATTTCCATTTTTAATAATCAATGGCACCATTTTCTTCTCTCCTGTATTGAGATTTTTGCCCCGCATTGAAATCAAGGTCAGGTTCCCATTCTTTGTAGGTCGTATTCCCTCAGAGCCGGCTCCACACCCCCGCCTCACCCTTCCGATCAAGATTAGGCAATAAACCCTGTATCTGATGACAAATCGTAATGAAGCCGCTGGCTGCTTTGTCGCGAAGCCCCATGCCATGTGCTGACCACCATGCTGGCTGCTTGCCCGAATTTCGTCCTTCGTGTAGCCTCAGGAGGAGGTGCGGGAAGCCAGGCCCAGTGAGGCTGAGTGACTTCACCAGTTTCAGCTGGGAGGAATGGAGGCCAGAATTGGCATACGGCTCTGTTGGACCCTCAGCATCTGAACGCTGATGCTTTTGATTCCTAGTGTGGTCTGTGCTGTTGGGCTTTGTGCACATGCTTGCCTGGCTCGATAATTAGGGAATGCCTCCTGTAGGCTGGAAGCTCACATTCTTGTGTGTCCCCGTGGTGGCTAGCATGGCACTTTGCCCCCAGAAGACTTGTGTTTCTATGTGTTGTTTGAGAGATGTGTGTAGCTTGTGTTCACTTTGCACCAATTATCAGGAGACAGAAGAAAGACAGTCTCTCCTGCTGCAAGGGGAAGACAGTGGAGTGCAACTCAACCTTTGAGGGTCACGCCCTCCCGGATGGCTGGTTAAAACATCCCTGGGCCCACCCTGAGGGCTTCTGAGTCAGTAGGTCTGAGTGGGGCCAGATAATTTGCATTTCTACCAAGCTCTTGGGTGGTCTGGGGCCTCTCTTTGAGAACCACTGTCATCATGGCAAGTGCAATCCAAGTTCAAATACCAGATCTCCCACTTACTGTCTGACCATGGGCGAGTTTCTACAGCTCTGGGAGATCCAGTAGAGTTTTCTCTAAAAAGAAAATAATAAACTCATCAAGTTGTTGTGAAAATTAATTTACATCACAAAAATACACAGCCTTTCTTTACCACACACAGATATTGCCCTTGCTATGTGCTAGGCACTTGCCAGCATCCTTTGCAAATATGAACTGATTCAATACCCGTAACAAGCCTAGGAGGCGGTCTTCTTATTTTCTGCATTGTGCGGGGAGGGGACTGAGGCCCTGTGAGGCTCGGTGACTTGCCTGAGGTGTCCCATAGCTATTAAGTCCGTGGAGCTGGGCTGCAGCCCAAGCAGCCTGGCTATGGCATACAAATGCTCAGTACTCTAAGTGTTGTTGGAAAACATTCTTCCCCATTTCCAGGTAGGCTCAGAATGGGCCCTCCGAAGAGCCGAGAAACTGGCTCTCTAGTTCATAGAAAAGACAACTGTTTCATGACTACAGCTTGAAAATCACACGCTTGACCTCTCGTCTGATGCCAATACGGTCGGTTGGGAGTAGCTGTTTCTCTTTAAACTTCTCTGGCACCAGGGTTTATCATTGCTCAAGAGGAGGGTGCTTGAAAGAGGCCTGTGGGCTGAAAGAGTGTAGGAGGTGGGTTGCGGGTCAATAATAAAAGCGGAGAGAGGTTTGCAGCTCCCCCACTGAGGGCCTCAGGAGTCGGGGAGGCGGGCGGGCGCACAGGCACCGCCTAAGGAAGGGGCAGTGATGGACAGGGCGGGAGGGGAGCAAATAGTTTCAGCCTGGCCGAGTAACTGAAGCCGAGAGGGCAGGCAGTGGGAGAATTCCAGCTATGTCATGGGAAGCGGCTACGGCCGGGGCTCTGATTAGCAGCCGACCACAAAGCCCCTGGGACCCAGCCAGGGGTCAGGAGACGGGGGCGACACTGGGATGCCAGACGGTTGCAGTATTTTATTGTCAGAGAAGAAGGAGGCGATTTTGACTGTTATCCCTGGATGTGAGCGCTGGTACTGCCAGGAGCTGGGAGCAGGGTGGGGACGAGGAAGTGAGAAGAAAGCTAGAAAAATCCACTTTTCATTCCAGGGAATGTAGAGGAAAGACCAAGCCATGCTGCTGGGGCTTGGCAGGATCCCAAAGCTTTTTTGGCCATCATCTCTGAAGTATTTCTGCCCTTTCTTCTCCTCTCTGCAAGGTGAGACATCAAAGCCTCTGGTCACCATGTTAGAGACATAAAAGGAAAAATTGACCTGGATTCCTCAAAGTGTAGATGGGATGGAACAGTGGGGCTTCTGGGAGAACTGAATTCACCTCTGAACTCCCACAGGCTGTTCGACATCTTGGGCTTGGGGCTGAGCAATGAGATGGGGGGAAATCAACTTTCAGAGTAAAAAAAGCTCAGTGCCAGCCCATAATAGGGATCCTTGGAAAAACAGGGTCAAGTCACTCAATTCATTCTTCTGGCTTATCTCAAGACCTGGCCGTGAAGCCTTTATAAATGTCAGTTGAATGAATGCGACATCCAATTGGTTGTGTTCAAAAAGTGAATAGATTCTAAAAGAATTGCCGCTAACTCCTTAGAAATGCCTGATGTATAAAAGCTTTCCCTGAGCTCATCATGGTCCCACTTGACTGTGGAAGAAAGCTTTTCCCCCAGGTTAAAGGGAATGAGACAAACTTCTTTTTTTTTTTTTTTTTTTTGGCGATTTCATTGTGTTTCACAATACACTGTTGAGGTTAACTGCCCAGATCCTAGAGTTTAGACTAATCATTTTTGCCCTGGGCAGGTGAGATGTGTGACCTTGGGCAAATCATTTGACTTCTCTGAGTAGTAGTTCCCTCACCATTATAAAATGAGTAAAATTCTAGCACCTTCTTCCTCAGTTCGTTAAAATAATCCTGAAGGGCATGGAGCAGTGATAGAACCACACTGGCTTTCAGTAAATATAACTCTTTGATGTCAGTGAGGATTAGTTTTAACTGCAAGGATAGAAAACACCACAGTAACAGGATTTAAACAAAGTAGAGACTTATTTTTCTCTGAACTAAGAATCCATGAGGAAGTCCAGACTTGGTATAGCAACTCTGTTGTGAGAAGAACTCAGAGCAACAGGTTGCTCTAGCTATTTATTCATTATCCCTGTGTTGTGACCCCACTCTTGCAGTCTAAGTTGATATGGCAGTGATCACGTACATTTTCCAAGAGGCAGAACGGAGGAAAACTTAAGGAGGGTAAAAGACATGTGCCAGTGCCTTTTAAGGGAAGTAGCCACATAACACTTCTGCTTACATCACGTTATTCTTTAAAAAAAAAAAAAAATCCATCAATCTCTGTCCTTTAACTGGTATACTTAGACCATTTATATTTAATGTAATTATTGATCTGTTAAGTCTGCTGATTTATTTTCTGCTTTTGGTTTGTTCTGCTTTTGTTGTCGTTTGTTTCTCTGTTTTCTTTTTCCTATCTCCTTACAGGTTACATGAATTTATTTTTTAAAGATTCCATTTGATTCATCAATATAATGTTTTTGAATGTCTCTTTTTGTATAGCATTTTTAGTGGTTTCTCTAGATATTAATTATATATAATTAATTTATCACATTCTACTGCTGTTGACAGCTGACCAGTTTGAGTGAGGTGTAGAAACCTCACCTCCATTTATGTCCCTTTATCTCTACAACTTATAATTGTCTTAAATATTTTTTCTCATACATTGAGAACCACACCAGACAGTGTTATCATTTTTGCTTCATCCACTAAACATAACTCAGAAACCTTAAAAGGAGAAGGAAATATACTTACACATATTTTTACATTACCCATTTTTTTCTGATGATTATTTCTTTTCTATTTAAAGAATTTCTTTTAACCATTTTTTAAGGATAGGTTTTTTAGTGACAAATTATCTTCATTTTTTTTGTTTTTTTTTAAATCTGAGAATGCTTTGATTTTTCCTCTATTCTGAAGGGTGCTTTGCTGTATAGAGTTGTCAGTGGACAGTTCTTTTATTTGGCCCTTGAAAACATTGGTGCTATTTCTTTCTGGAACTCGCGGTTTCTGCTGCGAAATCTCCCGTCACCTGAATTGTCTTTTTCCTATATTTAAGGTGATGTTTCTCTCTCACTGCTTTCAAGATTTTTTTCTTGAGTTTTCAAAAGTTTCACTATGACGTGTCCTGACATGGAGTTCCTTGGGTTTATCCTATTTGAATCTGCTCACCTTAAATCTGTGGGTTTAGATCTTGTTGCAGATTGGACAAGTTTTCAGCTATTATTTCTTCAAGTACTTTCTCAGCTCTGTTGTCTTTTTCCTTCTTTTTCTTCTGGGTCTCTGATCACACAAGTGTTAGATCTCTAAAGCTCTGTCCCTTTCTTTTTTTTCCCAGTCTGTTTTCTCTCTGTTGTTCACATTGGATCATTTCTATCGCCCTTTCCTCAAGCTTGCTACTACTTTTTTCTGTCAACTTCATTCTGCTGTGGAGCCCACTCATTTTTTAAATTTTAATATTTCTGCTTTTCAGTTCTGAGATTTCCATTTGGTTCTTTTGTCTTCAGTTTCTTTGCTGAGACTTTCTAGTTTTTTATTTGTACCAAGCATGTTTTTTATTGCTCATGAAAACATTTTTATAATAGCTGCTTTAAAATCCACGTCAGCGTTGGAACATTTTGATTGTCTTTTCAAATTTAAGTTGTGACTTTCCGTGTTCATGGAATGATGAGTGATTTTTTCTATTAAAACTGAACACTTTGGCTATTATGTAATGGGACTCTGGATCTTATTTAAGTCCTCTGTTTTAGCTGGCTCCTGACTCTGGCGGTGGGAGGGGGTGGCACTGCCTTGTCACTGCTAGGTGGGAATGGAAGCCCTGATTCCCCACTTGGCCTCCATTCATCCTTGGGGGGTAGGGCTCCTTGTATGACTGGATGGGAATGGGAGTTTCATCTCCCCACTAGGCCTCTGTTGATGCCACCTGGCTTGGAGGACAAGAGTGCCTCATTTCTGCTCCCAGATGGCCTCCCAATACCATGGGAGGCCTCCTTACTGCCGGGCAGCGGTGAAAGTACTGACCTTCCCTCAGGCTCCTCTGATAGCACCCCAGTGGTGAGGTCGTTGGCAAGAACCACCTTGTTAACGTACCACGGGGTGAATCTACAAGACCAGGTTCCACAAGTAGTTTCCACTGACGGCATGGGGAGAGGGTGCATTACCATTCAGCATGGGGAGTGTGGCCTCCTCTGATACAGCCCAGCAAGGGATTTGGGCGCCTTGTCAGACTGGTGGACAAGAAGTCTAGGCTCCCCACTCAGCCAGTGCTGGTGGAGTTAGGGCTACAGGGCCTCCCGTGATCTGTGGCCAAAGTGGAGCAGTTCTTGTCTAGGAGTCTTCTGTTTGCTAGGCTACCTCTTTTCTCCACCTTTGACTAGTGCAGACTTTATCTGTCTGTGTCCGCCAGTATGTCGGGGCTGCTGCTTCACCAGCACGAGGTCTGGGGTATACGAGGCACAAAAACCCAGTAAACTCACCTCCTTGTCATTCCTCGGGTTCCAAGCCTCTAACCAGACTTTCTTCTCTCTACCTTTTCAGCCTTGTTTCATATCATGTCCAGGGCTCTAAATTGAACTATATGGGAGGAATAAGGAACATGGTCCTTCTGTTCCATCTTCCCAGAAGGGGAAGTCCTCTATGATGTCTTTGAAGCATTTTATCAGTTACCTGTATGGTTCTCGTAGAGCGGACCTAAGCCATTTGATGCTTTGGGCCATGATTTGTTCATGTATTTACAAATCCATCTTTAATTCCCTAGTGATTATTTTTAAAGGTTGTGCTTGGTGCCCATCAGAAATGAGATGGAAATTGCTCCCCACTGAACTCATGCTGAAGAGCTGCTCTCAGTGGGAGGACACAGCCCAAGACAGGGCAGAAAAGGGACACGGATGGGCCTTCCCCCCTCCACAGCCTCCTGCAGATCCTCTTCCTGCAGATCCCAGGACCAGGCTGCTGGAGCTAGAAGACTGTTGACAGGCTAAAGCAGAACACTTGTCACAGTAGCTTTGGGGGTGGGGGTCCATCAGGACTTCCTCAATTCGGTTCATAAGGGCCATTAAGTGGGATGTTGCTTGGCCGTGTGTGTACACACGAGTGCGTGCATTGTGGCCTTCTGTGAGGCATCTGTCTTAGAGGAAACCATGTTACAGAGGCTTCTATTCACCACCTTGAATTCTCTATGTCAGGAGGGAATGAGCTGGGGGTTGGGGGGATGAGAGTCGTTGGTTTCCCCTTTAGCAGTCAGAAGAAGGAACTGGGCAGCTTATAATAATAAGCCCAACATTTCTCTGAATGTTTCCTGAAGCTTCTATGAGCTAATAAATTAAAAAGTCCTATGGTCAAAACCGTTTCAGAAATAGGTTTTAAAAAGTTAAATATATTTCTTTATTATGGGACTTCTAAGAGCCTTTAATGTGCGGATGTGCATTGTATAATCTGCAGTGTTTCCCAAACTTACCGAGTCATAGATCCATTTTGTTACAGCGTGTTTCTGGAGACTAGCATGCTGGGGAGAAATCTTATAGGATGTGCTACCATAGCAAGGTTAAGTGTTTCCCACCTTTGAAGAGACAGAGTCTTGATGGTCCTTCTAAGCCAAGTGCACAGACAAATTCTCCCCATTCGTGCTCACCTCTGTGCCTTCAGAAAAGGCAATGCCAGCTTGCATCTGTCACTTGGGAAACTTGAGAGTGATCTCTTAGTAAGATCTATGTCCCCTGCAAACCCTTATTTTAAAGGTAAGGAAAGGTCTCAAGACTCTGCCTTGGGTTTCCTCTAAAGATCAAGTCCCCCAAGATACACAGGGGCACAGGCCCTTTCCACCACTCTGAAGACTAAGGGTCGACTTTCTTCCTACCTCCTCTCAGTTGCAGCCCTGAAGCCACATTAGAATTGAAGTCTCTGCTTATTTAGGGACCATTTGCTTCAGTGATTTGATTTTACCTAAGACAAAAGGTTTATACCATTAGCAGCTTGTGGGACATTGGGGTTTTCAAGAAATGATCTTCAGATCCAAATTGTTCGTGATGTTGCATTATGTAAACGTGACTTGAGCCAAGAGAAAGGCTCTGATTGCTATCAGTTGCAGACACTGAGGTGTTGACAGTGGTTGGAACAGCCTTGCTTTGTCTGTGTAGGAATGCAGCTCCGAAGGCTGGTCACGTTGATAGGGAAGGCTTGAGCGCATTGTCCGCTTGTCGGGGCAAATATGTGGATGTGCTTTGTAACTGGTCCTTATCTGACTCACAGACACAGGGTTGAACAGCTCAAACACCAGCCACCAATTACTGCTCGTGCCCGTTGTTGTAACTTTAACTAACTAGGTCTGGGTTGAAGCTGCTCAGGCTAAATGTCTGTCTTTAACTTTCTCATCCTGTTTAATTCTTAGAGCTGATTTTTAGATGAATTCCTCTTTTCATGAGATAGGAAAGCAGTCCTTTTTTCCATGAGATAGGCCAAAAGATGGCTTGGTCTGAGATTGTTTTGAAGGTTAATTTGGAAAAGCCTTGGTGAGTGTTTGTGTTCACAAAGAATGTTCCAACTAATCATGCTTATTCCTTCTCATTCTCACTGTCAATTTGCTATAGATTTCAAAATAAATTTAGAATTCCCAAATGCAGACGGCACATAACTAGTGTAGTAGCTAATACTTATTGTGCACTTGAACACGGCCAGCATCGTGCTGTCCTTTCTGTTCATTACCAGATTACATTCCCTCAACAAATCCAAGGGGATATCTTGACTTTGCAGTGAGGAAACTGAGGCACAGAGTGATTAAGGAACATGGTCAAGGTTGCACAACCAGTTGAGCTCTGGAGCTTCGGTCGGAAGCCATCAGCCTAACCCCCGAGCCTAGGCTTCCTCTCCCAGGACGCACCAGGGCACCGCCTCCTTCCTGGCAGTGAGAGGAGACAGGCAGGCAGCGGCTGGACCTAGAAACCTAGGACGAGGCGGAAGGGGCAGAGTCATGCTTAGTGGTAGGTGGGTGACGGCAGCAGGCGGAACCGGGGACTGGAGGGTGTGGCTGCAGGTAATGCCAGGAAGCTGTCAGCCTGGGGAGGTAAAATTAAGAGTAATGGGAGCAGAACAAAGCAGCGGAGAAGTCAGGAGTCTGTGTTCCCCTGAGATCTAGCAAGGTTGGCTTCATCAGGGGACTTTGTCAAGCTGGGCGGGTAGGGTTCAGAGGCAGAGCCCACAAGTGGAGGGACACTGTGCCACAAGTTCACCTTCCCATGGCCAGGCCAAATCGCCTAAAATCGTCTGGCACTAATCGCCAGAACCAGAGACCAAGATGGAGACTGAAGGCAAAAGGTGAACTAAAAGGTCAGTGTTAGAACTGGAGGTAAAACCAGGTTGATGATGGGAAGTCCCTACACATGAGGCAGAAATCCTGAGAGCCTCTCTGCCCAAGTGATAATTAACTCCTAGTACTGACTCAGGACAAGCCCTCCCCCCCTCCACCCCCACTTCCACCCCGAGCAGAATGCAAGCAGGTCATGCCTGACACACAGCCTGTCCTGGAGCCAGAGAAAACCCAGGCCTGGGCGTTTCCCCAAAAATGCCAAGTACCTGAATATTGCCTGATGGTCTGTTAGTGGAGATAGGAAAACAGCAGACTTGGGCGTTGCAATACCACCTAGCCTCTCACTCAGATAAGACACTGTCTGCTGCCCCAGTTTATAGAATACAGTATGTGTCAAGAGGATGGGAAATTCTACAAAGGGACCTGTAAATTCTTCAATATAATTTCCATTCTTTGTAAAGTCTGGAAGTTGGATATGATATTTTTGGACATTGGGGATGTGGTATTTTTGGACTTCAGGGTAGACTTCGGGGCTCAGAGGGACAAAAATCATTGTTTGTTCATTTTCCAAATATTGGAAACTTGCCCTGAGTCAGAGCAGGGTTAGGGGTCCTCCCACCCTCCTCCAAATGGAGGGCTGGGCCACATGACTTGATTTGAAGCAACGTGTCAGCATTCCTCTGTGAGTTCTGAGACCTTGCGCATGGTGAGGTCTTACCCGGACACGCGCCATAGGAGATGGGGACTGGATTGAAATCAGAGCAGGGAAGACTGGGGACCTCAGTGGCTCAGAAGGTATTTTTAGAATGCTTTTAACCTGAAAAAGGGAAAGTGCCACCCGGCTGGAGGCCATGAAGCTGTGAAGGGCTTATAGCTAAACCAACCTCATACCTAATTTCGGGGAGGCCCCCTGGCTGCTCCCCTGGGGTGATGGTGGGAGTGCCTGTTGTTTGCTCTGGGAATGTGAGATGCAGGGGGTGACTGTAATCACAGCCACCCCACCCCGCTGTGTAGCCTGAGACCAGGACACCAACAGTGTCGGGGAAGGAAACAATTATTCCCTATGTTTGTCAATGTGGCTTACAGAACACACAGATGGATTTTATATCATTGACAGCACTGGATACACTGGGCCGGCCTATCGCTCCCCACTTTTCTGTTGAAGATCTCGAGGTTCACATCACATGTCCACACAGCTGTGCAAGAGACCCTTGGACCTGCATGGACACTCTCAGCCCCTGTGCTCCGCACAGAAGGCAAAAAAATAACATAGTCCAAATGGCCCTGAAAAATAACACAAACCTCCCACCAAGAGCTATGCCCCACCAGTTCCGGAAGAGACCAGCCTCCCTAGTGGACTGCCAGCTGAAACAGTGGGTTTGCATTTAGAGGTCATATTTTAGACAGAGAAGGAAGTTTCCTAGCGCTCAGTGTGCTGAGTGCACCCACGGGAGAAGCAGGCAGGAGCGGCACAGTCAGCTTCCCCCTCCATGCTCCCTGGGGGCATTTGCCTTCTGAGCGGTGCGGCAGGTGACTGTCTCAGTTGTTGACTTTCTCTCTCTTGTTCTCTGTGACAAGTGCACGTAGTTGAATTTGCCCAGTTTGAAAGAGTGTGCACTGTAAGTTACAGGGCACACTTTCCAGCCAAGGCCCCCCGACTTCAAACCTACGGCTCCTTACACCACTGTCCCAGAGCCTGCCTCCCTCCGTCCGGTGTTGCCATGACCAATCAGCAGTAGTGACAGTCACAGCAGCAACAAGCACTGAGATCTCATCTTGCGCTAGATGTTTGTTACACGTGCTTTCACTCCTTTGCTCTTTAAACAGCACCCAGAGGGGAACTCCGATCATCCCCATCAGACAGATGGGGAAACTACGGCACAGAAAGATTGAACAAGATCACTCGGCTTGTAAGAGCCACAGGCAGGGTATGGACCCAGAACGAGGCACCTCCCAAGCCCACGCCCTTCACCGCTTTGTCTGCCTGCCTCTTTCTCACCCTTTTCCCGAGCAGTGAGCCATCGGCTCACGTAGCCTCTGAGGAAAACTAGCCCTTCAGAGGCTGGAAGGAGCAGACTGGAGCGCCTTACCCTGGGCTCTCTGGCTTGCTCATCATCATGGACCTGGGAAGTTTGTAGCAAATGACCCTGTCACCCGACTAAATAAAGTTCCCGAGAAGGATGATACTGACTCCAGGGGAGGTCCCGGCCGGTCCCTCCCGGCTTTCAGCTGCTGCACCCTACCAGACTCTCCAGACGAAGCTCACCGGGTCCCTGACAGGAGGGCTGTCCCGGCATTGATTTTCCTCCTCTCAAAGCTGCTATTCCAGACTGACTTTTAAAGCGAGTGGCTCTTTGGAGTGCCGTCCCTTCAGTGTAATGGGCCATTAGACCCCGTCCCAGCGGTATTGTGGATGGAGCATGGGGGAGTCTCAGAAATGAGGGCAGGAGGCTTGATCCCAATAAAGGGGGAAGCAGAGCTGTGTGGGGTGGAGCAGGTACACTCCCAGGCAGGGAAGGCTGCAAATGGTGCGTTTAATGAACTGGCCACCTGCTGCACACGGCTAAGCCAGGAGCCACCTGCGCAGTGGGAAGCCGGGGGTGGATGCTGCCTCCGTTTTGAACAGTGATCCCAGGGTCTCTTCCACTTAACACTCCCCCTGACTCCCAGCCCCAGTACCCAGCCTGCCACCTGGCTTCCAAGTCCCAAGTTATGTGGCTGGGGTTCCTTCCACTGCTGGATGCCTCACGTTGGCAAGTCCAGCTGCAAAATGCTCGCAGACCCTGTTCTCTAGAGGGAAGGAAAGGCTTGAGTTGCGCTTTCTCCAAATTGCTGGGGACTTAATTTCAGTAGATGTTTTCAGTACCTCTGGCATGAATTCAAATTGCCAATTCCCAAAGCCACATGCAAGCATAGTCCCTTAAGAATGACAGAAAGAAAAAAGAAAGAATGACCAATAATTTATGGAGTGATAGCTGGATGTTCCTCTGCATCCCCAGGGCCTTCGAAGATGGGTACATAGGGCCCGTCTTGTTCAGAGCAGAGCTCTTGTGCAAGGTCACAGTGCTTTAATAATGACCAAGAACGGAAGCCAGGTTACCTGGATCTCAGGCTAGCCCTCTCACTCTCTGCATGCCGGTACTTAAGTCCAAGGGTTGCCAGAGTGGCTAGAAGCAGCATTATTACTCCCCTCAAAGCCCCTACCTCCCCGTGTGAGAGAGGTGTGCCTTTGTGAGAAAAAGTGGGGCGGGGTGGGGGGGTATCATAGGAAATTGTTCTTTGATCTCAGCCTAGGACAGAGATAATCTTCCTTTCCTTATTTAGACCTTTGTTTGGACCCAAGTGTCATCTGCTGGTCCCCAAGAACCTGCACAGCCTCACAGCTTTATCTTACTTTATATTTAACCTCATTAGCCATTTGCAGGCCTTGCCTGGACCCGATCATAATGGCAGACACACAAGGCAAGGGGCCCTGATGTTTATCTCTGCCTAACGGTGTCTGGTGTAGTAATTAACTCTGAGGTCTTGAATACAACAGGATGTGGGAGGAAAATCAGAAAATCCCTTGCTAATTTGCAGAAGCCTTTATAAAACAGAAACCAGTTATTTATTTGTTACTTGCATAAGAAGTATTTGCAATGTCCAATGGCACATCAAAATGTAAAACAGAAGAACCTGGTTTTGGCATCTAACTGCCAGGGTTGGCATCCTCCTTGCCGGCTCCACGATGCTGGGCATGTTACTTCATCTCTCAGAGCTGCAGTTTCCTCACCTGTAAAACAGGAATGATAAAACAGAGGTGAAATGAGATCTGCAGCGAAAGCTCTTGGCACTGGCCCTGGCGTGCAGGGAGCTCAGCGAAAGCAGGGAGTCCTGTCTAGCCTGCTGTACTGCTGTGCCTGCAGCTCAGATTCCTGGTGACCACTCCTGACGCAGGAGGGACTCTGTTAGAATTTCATTGTTAAGGGAGAACCTCGGGACCTTCCTATTATATAGCCAGATTTTAAAAATCATTTTATATTACTCACGCCCTTGATCATTTGGGCCATGCAGTATCAGACAGCTTGCTCCTCTTTGCTTTCACAGACAGAAGCAAACGTCGTTTAAAAGTGGCCCCTTTCAGCTCCCAGCTTTTTTGATTCTACAGTCTGTGCTCGTAGCCACTAGAGGGTGCACCAGGGGCTCTGGGGTCTGGGCCCCCTACTGATACACTGAGAAGTCATAAGTCAGGGAAGGCAGAGCCCTCCGAGGGAAGGGCCCACACTGTAGTGCAGTTGACAGCAACACAATTTTGGAACTGGGATTAAAAAAGAAGCCTTACCGCATGACCAAAAAGAGCCTGCGTTGTATTTCTTTGTGAGGTTAGGCTGTATCTTTTTCTAACAAGACCGTTTACAGTGATTTTTATCCCCAAACAATCATTGAGTACAAAATGCCTTTCTTTAAGCAATCAAATAAAATCTGTTAGTATCATTTCCTTTTAATTTGTCATGAAGTTAGTGTCTGATTAGAATTTCCCAGGCAATGTTTCATTATTCTGTTTTAGGAGGCATAGGCACCTGGCGGCTGGACGTCAGAGCTAAAGCCGTCTGACGGCAACCCCCAGCTTCCTCCGCTTTCCAGCCATCTGGTTCTGGGCAGATCATGCACCCTTTCCGATGGTCAGTCTTCTCCTCTATAAAATGGACATACTGCGATTCCTTTGAAGGGCCTCTGCGAATAATAGATGTATAGTGAACACAATGTCTGGGATATAGTAACTTTTTACTAAATGGCAGATATTCTGATTAGTTTGATTTTTTAATGACAATATTACTCACCAACTGCTTGGAGAGTAGCAACTTGTGACTTTCAGGATGTAATTAAATGTGTCAGCTTTACTAATGTCATGGTTTAAATGTGATCCATCCTATTTCCTCGTTGAGCGTTTATTAGGGTATTTAAGGAATGTTTTATATGGAGCAACAATGCCAAATCACAATTAGTGACAATTTTTATACAACGCATAAACAGAGGTTGGGATCTATTTATGCAAGATGACAACAGCCACCGAACTGTGCACAAAGCAAATATTATGCCTTCTTGACTATTTCTAACATTTCAAGTCAAGGTGTTGGATTTAATTAATCTCTAGAAGGTTTAATCTCAGGCTTATTAAGAGCATTATTTTGTGAAAGCAAACAAACAGCTCTGCTAATGGCACCAAAACATTTTTATGCCAAATAGTTAATTAAATTGTGTCAGTTCCTGCCCTGGAGCTTTCAGGCTATTCTGTTTTTCTATCCATGTGGACATTTTGTCATCATTCATTTTCATTTCCTCTCTGGCCTTTTTAAAAAAAGAGAGAGAGAGAGAGTGAAGCTGAGCAGCAGCCCAAGCGTGTGTGTAGTTGGAGCGTTTTGCAACTTAAATTGGTTAAATACATGCTCAGCTCTGGCTGCAGGGATCATCTGTTTTTTCAAAATTGATTGGGGCCTTCCAGCGACACCACAGCATACCTAAATGATTCTGACCCTGGACATAGGCAGCAATAGCGACCGAGGCTTGGCAGGCCCTGGCAGCCCCTGGAGCTGGCAGCTGTGTGGAAGGAGGAGCAGAGATAGGAACCTGGGTACAAGCAGGTGTGGTGGTTGGCCACCACAGCTGCTGCGCACGCCTCTTCCTGTTTCATTCTGACCTGCAAAAACAGACGGGGGTATATCAGCTTAGGATCTTTCTCTAAGAAGGACAGGGCTCCCTTTTGGCTTTAGGAGTACAGGATGCCCAGCCGCCCTGTGGAGTCAGGGCGGACACCGTGGCAGAGGGAAGGGTGTACAGCTCTGCTCGCTGGGGCTGGGATGTATGGTAAGTAAGCATTTGGAGCATGTCAGTCCTCAGACATCTGAGGCCCAGAGACACCAGACTTGGGGTAGCTGGACCAGACACCTCCACCAAGAAACAGGGGGCTCCAGGTCTCTCCACACTCCCACCCTGGCACCTCCTAAGCAGGTTAGAAAGAAAGGGGCACAGGTCCAAGTCATCTCAGACTAGCCCACTAAGAGATACATTCTTGTAAGTCATGCTTGCACTTGAGCATCTGACACGGTTCCATCCTCAAGGAGCTATAACCCAGTACAGATAATAACACCTGACATTTACTGAGCACTTACTGTGAGCCAGGTTCTGGGCTAAGTCGTGTCCCTGTTTTAACTGCAAACCATTCATCATCTCCATTTTATAGACAAGAAAAGTAAGGCACAAAGAAGCTAAGCCAGTTTTCCAAGGTCACACAGCTAGGAAGTGGGTGCTCAGGGATTCTACTGCATAAAAAGATAATGTGTTAGTGTCATGCACTAATATATATATGCATATATATGTATTTTTTATACTAGCTTTGAAATTTATGTGCCAGTTAAGGCCTGAAAAAACTCAGAGTCAGAGAAGTTTCAAGGAGGAAAGGGTCTCCATGAGGTGGGTGTTTGGCAAAGGTGTCATAAGGCGTGGGGTGCACCACTTGGGTCTGGTGAACTACTGACATGAAGAGAAGTGGGAGATTGTTGGAGAGAGTGGTGCAGGTGGCTGTGGAGGCAGGAGGAGCTGGGGCGACCCAAGCAGATGGGGAGCAGACGAGAGCATGTGAAAAGTAGGAGATGTCTTCAAACTAGGACCAGGGGAAGTGAAGCAATTAAAACCCTGAGGCTAGTGGGATCCTACGGGACCCTGGGCTCCATCAGGGCAGTAGGTCCCCTTGTTCCAACTGATGGAAACTGCCATCAGTTGGCAGGACCATGGGCTGCCTGCTGCGGCATCGCTATTTGCGCCACCACAAGTGCGCACTCACGAGGGAGTATGTTTTGGGGTTAGGAGCCCATGCCTGGGTTTGTGCTCTGGTTCTGCCACTTAGCTGTGTGTCCTTGGAAGAGCTACTCAGTTTCTCTGTACCTTGGTTTCTTCTGTGCTGTGAAATGGAGTGGCTGCATTCCTGGGGCGGGGTGGGGGCCTGTAAGAGCTGGAGTGCCTGAATGTAGTAGGTCTTCAATATGTGTCCGCTATGACTGTTTCTCTGTTGTTGTTGTTGTCATCGTCGTTATCATCATCAACTTTGAGATGTGAGCATTAGCCCAGAGCCCAGAGCATGGCAGGGACAGTCTGTTTTAAGAGTGTGCAGGTTTACCCACCTCGCTCTGTTTCTTAGTCCTCTGAGGTCATTTGCTCTTCTAAAGTGTGATGGAGAGCCCTGCCCACGTATCTAGACACTTTGCCCTGAAAAACTTGTTGCAGCCTTGTTACCACAAGGCTGATAACATAGGTCATCATAGAAAACCGCTTCCTTTTACCTGGAGAGGCTTGTCAGGTGGAGGCCTGTGGGCTCCGCCTACAGCTCTGGGCTTTGCGAGTATCTGCACGTTGAACTTCAGGAGCACTATGGACAGGGGAGCGGTTGCCATGTGGGGTGATGGCTTTCCTGGGAGGGCCTCTTGTCCTTAGTAGACTTCATGGGCCTGAAGCAATGATAAATTGTATTTCCTGTCCCGTCCAGGAGACAGGAAGCTCCAAATGGACTCTAATTAACTCTGTAGGAACTATGGGTTTCTCCAGAGCCTGGCTGCTCTGATTGGGTCTACGGGGTGTCACACAGCCTTGGAAAATAATTACAACCATAATGACGGGGCCTGCAAAGCTGGGCTCCTGATGGTGCACCTCAGACAAATGTGTTTCTCCTTCCCCACAAGGTTTGCTGCCCTTAATTGCTACTCTGCTTCATTAAGGGGCAATTAATTTTGTGACTGGGTTTAAAAAGGTGGTAATTATAAGGCAAGGACACAAAGCCATGGCTACACATAATCAGCTGGATGTAAAAGGTGTTCCCTGGCAGATTAAAGAGGGAGGGCGGGAAGGAGCTGTGTTCCAGGCAGGTGCCATTTTCCTTCTTGACTTCTCTTCTCTCAGTTCCCAACCACCACTGCTGTTAAAGAGTCCAGTGTGGGATAAGCTCATCTTTTTGCACCGAGATTACGCGACTTGGCGTCTTATAGGTCTATGATTTTAAGGTCTTGGCCAGTGGACCATCTCCTGCCATAGAAGTAAACAAGGAGACTTGGGCCAAGTTCAGTAGTGGTGGGCATGGCTTCCCAAAGAGACTATACCCCTCCTAAGGATCTTACAGTCTCCTGAAACTCCAAAAACATATTCTTCCACCGGTGACCAACCTGGAAAGGGGCACCTTTTATCCCAGCGTCATCCTGGTCACCCATTCATTCATTTACTTATCATTTGTTGAACATTTGTTGAGAACATTCTAGACAACTGTGCTAGACTCTCGGCATGAAAGAGCACCACAGGTATGTTCCATGTCTTCAGGATTTAATGGTCAAGTGGGCTAGTGGGATGTGAATGGAATAATAACCCACAGATGTCATTAGAAGTAGTAAAACGTGCCATGCAAGAAAACGGCCTATGGAAGCATAAACTGGGGTCATCCACGTGGTCAGGGAAAATGACCACAACAAGAGGGCTTTTGAGATGAGATCCAGAGTGGACCTCCGTTAGCCTGGGCAATGTGGAAAAGGAGGAGGAGGGACTCTCGTCCCAGGGAAGAGCGGGTGCAAGGGCCCTGAGATAAAAGTGGGCATGACACCTTCAAAGAGCAGAAAACCCAACTCAGTGACCCGAGCAGAGGGCAAGGGAATGAGGTCACAAGGTAAAGGGAAGAAGCTGGGTAGCTTCATGGACCTCGGCTTCTCTGTACCGATTTATTTTATTCATGAAATAAAAGTGGTATCGCCTTCTCTTGTCACCACCACAGAGGAATGGTGAGGATCAGTGAGAGAAGAGCTCCGTGGCTGAGTTATCTGTACAGAAGTATTTATTTAGATCCTGCCGGGCACAAGGCTTTTTCCTTATAGCAGAGAATCAAGGCTGGGATCACAGTGTTCAACTTCACGACACTATTTAACGCTGGTAGTGTGAGATAACAGGACTGTCTGCTTTGAGATGTCTGTATTATCTCCCCATTTTTTACCAGGTACTTATGCGATTCCGCCTGCTGTGAACCCACCCCCATCTCACACATACATGCACATCCATTTTGTTTATGCAAACAAAATTGAAATCATACTTCAGCAACATGGTGCTGGGGTTAAAGCAGGGGTTTGCTGTCAGACTGAGTCTATATCCTGCCTACACTAACGACTGGCCACATAACCTTGACAGAGGTACTTAACCTCTTTAAGCCTCAGTTTCTGTATCCACAAGAGGAAAGTGAGAGCGTCTGCTTCATCCATGGTGTCTGGATTAGATGAGACAGTCCACAGAAAGCCCTTAGCAAACTGTAACTGCTCAGTAAGAAGTGACGGTAACAACATTATTAGTACTAGATGGCTTAGTACAATGTCTTTGCACCTAGTAGGTGCTCAATATATAATATTATTATAGTTGATATAAAGAGTATTAGTGCCCTGGCTGGTGTAGCTCAGTGGACTGAGCGCCCGCCTGCAAACCAAAGGGTGGTTGGTTCGATTCCCCAGTCAGGGCACGTGCCTGGGTTGCGGGCCAGGTCCCTGGTAGGGGGCACGCGAGAGGCAACCACACATGGATGTTTCTTTCTCTCACCTTTCCCCTCTCTCTAAAAATAAGTAAGTAAACTCTTTTTTAAAAAAAAGAGTATTAGTAAGAACTCTTTAGGATAAAGAAGCAGAAAGACACAACTTACATGAAAAGGAGGACTTACTGGATATTAGGAAGCATTCCCTTTTCCTTCTTACTTTTTTCTGCATCTCAGCTTCATTCTCCCTGGGGCGAATAGGCTTTTTTTTTCTTTTTTATAAAAAGCCTTTATATATTTTTAGAGAAGTTTTAGGTTTATAGCAAAATTGAGAGGAAAGTACAGAGATTTCCCATATACTCCTGGCCCCCACACATGCACAACCTCACCCATTATCAACATCCCCCACTCTGGTGGGATATTTGTTACAACTGATGCACCAAACCTACACTGACTCATCACAGTCACCCCAAAGCCGTAGTTTCCATCAGAGTTCACTCTTGGTGGTGTACGTGCCATGTGTATGGACCAATGCATTGTACGATGTGCATCCGTCAGTGTAGTAGCATTCAGAGAACTTTCACTGTGGGTGGGCTTTCTTCACGTAGCAGGAAAGGCAGTCTCCCGGAGCTCCAAAAACACGTTCTCCCCCTGGTGACCAACCTGGAAAGGGATGTCGTCTTCCAGCTCCAACTTGGATGACGCCCGGTTTGGACTCTCCTTGGCTCTGCTTGGCACATATACCCATCACATGGACCAACTACTACAGCCCTGGGGTCTGAGCTGGGGTGGACGGCAGCCCCCACCACGTGGTCAGATTGAGGGTTGGGGGCTGTTGCGGAGTGGGAGCAGCATTTCCCATAGAAGGTATGGCAGTTAAGCAGAAATACCCCTGATTAGGGCGCGTGTTCGGAGTGTAACACAGGCTCAGCCCACTGGCGCTCTTCACCCGACTTGTCCGGTCACGCGGGCTCCGAGGATTAGTGCGCCGTAGTTTGACTCGGAATCTAGACGGCTCCTGGGTCTCAGTTTACACTCAGCCTCAGAGCTAATGAACTGCTTAGCTGCCATTTCTCTGTCTCTGGGCCGAATCCAGTGGGCAGTGACCCAACACCCAAGTGATTTGTGGGCCTAAAGGGGGAGGGGAGAAGCTGATTATGGAGTCAGCAATTACTCTGCCCAGGCCCGCGGCTGGCAGGGCCTTATCTTTATTTATAGCTGGGGGAGCCTCCCAGAGCCCAGTTTTTGCCCTTGAGTGACTATTGCACTGCAGTTTTAGTTCATAAAACACTGTTTGTTTATAATCCTTAACGGATTCTGTTTTATTAAAAGAGAAGGCTTCATCCAGAGTATAAATAAAGTTAACTGGTTAAGTTTTAGTTTATATTCGCAGTGAATATGCAATGGAAGGGCACTCACCACAGAATTATGCACACGCATGGCCTGACTTTATTACAGCAACTTTGTTAAAGGTCTCTGTGGCCTGGACAAAACCTTTTCCAAAGAGGGGAGGGTGGAGGTGAAGGAATTTAAGACTCTAACATCAGCTTTGTGGTAGTGGATTTTTTTTCTTTTTGTTTTTGTTTGACAATGTGACAGGCAGCATTCAGCCCTGTGATTTGGGGGATGGAACTGGGGCAGACCTAGGTCTACCTCTATTTGAGAGAGAGGGGGAGAGTATGTATGTGAGTGTGCTTGTGGAGGTGGGGGGGTTGCAACTCAAGGGAATAGTGAAGGCTTCTTGGAGCAGGTGGAAGTGACCTGAGTCCTGAAGGATGGACCAGATTCTGACCAATACAGGAGCAAAAAGGAAGGAAAAAATAATCAAATTCATGGTGAAGGGAAATATTGGGAGTTGTTTGGGGTACTGCAAGAGGATCAGTTTGCAGAGGACCTGAAGGGTGACACAGGGAGACTGGATTCAGGGACAGAGTCCTGCTGGAGGGTGGTGGCCAGATCCAAAGGCATTTATACTTGATTTAGAAGACAACGGGGGACCACCGATTTTTTCTGAGTTGGGGAGGAGCGTGGTTAGACTAACCTTTGGCCTATGTGACTCTGCCAGCTGTTGGCGCCGCCCCCCCAGAAGAGGTTCTCCCTGCTTTAACCAGTGTCTTTCTTGAACCCTGGATTGCTCTCCTGACTGACAACCCCTCCCCCTCACCTCCCCACCTCCCCCCTGCTCTCTGTGGTTGCCACGGCCCAGGTGGAGGTGAGACGCTTGGTGAAGGTTTGCTTTTGGAAGGAAGGGGCAACTTCAGGATGCACTATGACTTTCTTACCCAAGACCTACAGGTGCTCCGGATGTTTCTAAGTAAACTTTGGTCCCTAGTGGATGGAGCTGTTCCCTGGCACCTTCCTGAAGCAGACTTGCCAAAGGGCAGAGAAGTCCCTGAGAGGGGATGGTGGTGTTCAAGGCGGTAAAACCCCAGGGGCTGCCAGGGATGTCCTGCTGAGTCCTCCTTCCCTTCCTCCCTTTCTTTCTTCCAGTAAATATATTTATGAAGCTCCTATGATACGCTTGGCATTCTACATGAAGTGCTCCATCTTCCCCATAGAGTGACCGGAGCGAGTTTCTTTGGAAAAAAAGATCACGACCTGAAGCATCACCTTTATCCTTGCGCATTTAGGAAGGAGTGGCAAATAACTGACCTATTTGTTGAGACTCTCCCCCTGTGCCCATGGCTACCATCACAACCAGGTCACGAAACACTGTCCCACAGAGCCTGGAAGATGCCTCAGAATCATTCTTAACACAGTACTTCAGGCAGCACCTTCCAGTTAGTAAGAGTGGGTCCCTAGGATTGTTCCTGCCTGTCTGACATCCTCACCGAACTCCACTGGGCATGCCTGACTTTCTTCAGGCAAGACCAGAGGCCCACTCAGGCCCCCGACCACCTGCCACTCCTCTCCCCTCATCTCTCCACCCACCCAACCCTTTCTGTACTCAGTCAAATCTGAGAAGACACAATGGCCTCCCCTGGAAATTGTCAGTGATATTTGAGGGTGGAGGCAGTGGTGAAGGGCCAGGCTTATGCACCAGGGTTAACGCTGCAGGAGACAGAAGCCCGGACCCTGTTCTGGGCGTGCTGCTCACTTAGCTGGGACCTTGGGCAGTCAGTCCGCCTCCCTGCATCTCAGTCTCCCTGTCGCTACAGTGAGAGTTTGGAGGAAGTGGTGTCTTGTGTCCCTTCCAGCTCTGGCATTTTCTGATCGAGTTAATTACATATTTCCCTTTTAAATCTACGAAACTAGGTTTCAGTCCTGCCTTTAGTGATGGAGGAAATAACAAGGGAAAGAGGTCCAACAGGTTTCTGGGTTTTATTACTCTACGAACATCAGAATGTACAAGAGCTCTGTCACCTGTAACCAAGCAGAACTCCATGCTGGGTCCCCACGTAGAGTGTCGGCAGCATTTTCACAAGTCCTGAGCAGTGCGTCCCCAAGGTCCCCACTCCTGGTCTGGTGTGCACCTCCCTGAAGCCTGCGCGAGGAGGGGATGGCAGCCCCTGGAGCTGTTTATGAACAGACTTTCACTCCATCCCCAGCCTGCCTGTGTCACTTCCCATTCTCAGGAAGGCAGGGCGGCGGGGGCGGGGGGTTGGTTAGCATCCCCTCGACTCTTGTCACCCTGCCAGCCCTGGTTCAAGGGCCCGCAGATTTCTCCACCAGGAAGGAGAGCCCGTTGCTGGCTCCGATGAAGGCTGTGGGAGGTGGCAGCGGGCCAGCCTCCCCTCCCTGCTGAGGCATGCTCACTGCACTCACAGTGTTTGAGCTGCGGTTAATATATCAATATTTGCTCGGGAGGGTAGTTGGCACAGAGCAGGTCCCTGGGACGCCGGCAGATAGATTCCTCCCTTGTAGCTTTCTTCGCTTTCTTGGCGCGGGTGGCGGGGGTTACTAGCTGCTGACAAGACGCGATGGAAATGGAACCCCTGCTTCTTCCATGAGCACTTCAGTCTTGCAATTTGGCACGTGTGAGGTATGACGTTGTCAGTGCCTCATGCTGTCCCTGTCACTCACTGTTGCCCAGCGTAGTTCACTCGGTCCACCTCTGCTAGAATTTGTTCCTATCCCACATTTGCTCCCACTCAGCGGGAAGCCCGGGGAGTCAGGTCAGTGCGGAAGGAGAAGAGCTCACAGGCAGAGAGCGTGGGCCTGGCCTCGGGCGGCTGGGATGGACCCTGCTCTTGCTGGGCCAGCCCCATGCCCTCCTGCGGCCTCAGACAGCGCTCCGGGAAGTGAGGAGGAGCAGGACAGAAGGGCCGTGAGGATTAAATAATGTCATACACGCAAACCCATTAGTAAGAAGCCTCGGGCACAGTACGTGCTCAGTAAAGGTCGACTCTCGTGTTTTCCTCTTTCACTGTTTTTCTCTTCCCGTAAATATCTAGTGACTCTTGGATCCTTTGGCCTGCCTTAAGTTCCTCAAGGACAGGACTGAACCTTTGATTTCTTCTAAGGTTCTTCTGTCTCTCTCCTCACAGCACAGTGCTGGGTACTCAGGAAAGGCTCCCCAAAATTTGGGGGTTTCAATCGATGGGTGCTGCCTCAGAGGCTGGGGCCCCACAGCCCTGGAGAGCAGCGCCCAGGGAGAACACTCACCGCGGAACCTGGGACAGGGCTCACCAGTGAACGGTGAGAGGAGGAACCGTCTGCCTGTGCTCTCGTTGGGAAGCAGATTAACAAAAGACCTGGGCCAGGGGAAGGTCTTCCAGCCCAGGAAGGGTTGGGACCGGGGGCTGGACGCAGTGGTTTTCAACCACCATCAATCCATCAGTTGTTTGAAACTTGTTACTTAGAATACTGTTGGAGCTTTCAAATGGTTACTTTAAAATTTAGAACAGTTTCTCCCTTAATAGTGTCGCTTCAGGCCCTTTCCATCTGAAGCACTTTCTTGACTTGCAAGCAGGGATTGCATAACAGGTGGGAGCCCAGCTTCGGGCAAACCCCTGGGTATGCCCATGCAAGTGTGCCATGCATAAGGGCATTCAGTAGCAAGTGCGGTGCCACAGGGGGTGGTAGGGAGGACAAGCCCTGCAGTTCCATGGGACAAGAGTAAGACACAGGGGTCAGGACAGAGCAGCCACAAAATGGGAACTTACTACTATCCAGGCTCTGATGTAGGCATTTTCTGTGCACGTTCTCATTTAATCTTTTCAGCAATTCTGTAACGCAGGTGTCTCAGCTCACGTTCCCTAGCAGCAGAGCCTGAGCTTGGGATTTTTTAGTGACTTGATGAGGAGGTGCTCCAGGAGAAAACCTTCAGGGAGTGAGGGAAGCAGGCTAGGACAGGGGAGGAAGCCCGACAAAGATGTGGCTGCGGGGAAAGCCTAGCCTTAGCCTGATCCCCTGGGAGTGCTGGCCTGTGAGTGGCACTGCGGGTCTGTTCTCACTGGAGGCAGCGGGGCTGGGCTGCTGTCCGCTTGTGTCAGTCTGTTATTAGCTGTAAGTCACACCTCCCAGGAGAAGGTACGGCATTACTTCCCCTACCTTTCTGGGAGAGGAACCTCCCACGTTCTGAGGCAGCTTAGAGCTATTAGCAGCCAAGCCTCATGGCGGCTGGAGGACTGTAGGGGAGAACTGAGCAGGGCACCAACAGCCAGTACAGGTGTAATTAATGGAACCATTTTACAGATATGGAAACTGAGGCCTAGAGCATTTATGTAATCGGCCCACAGCTGTGTAGAGCCAGGACTCGAGCCCAGGTATCTATCTTAGGCACTTTGGTCTGTATCCTAGTCAAGGGCCGAGTAGGAACCAGTAAACCAGAGATAGATGACACAGGAGCTCATGGGGCTGGGAAATAAGGTTAAAGGTCATGAGAGGAGATTTTAGGCTTCTGGTATATAACCCACTCATCTGACTCTGCCCAGGACTTTCCCCCTTTTGGCACTGAAAGCTCCATATCCTGGGCTATTTAGGGGATGTGGGTAAGGGGGAGCAAGCCAGAAAAAGCCCTTGGCAGTAGGGTATCCTGGCCAGGAGCTGAGCAGAGAGGGTGGTCTGAGATCCAGGGTGGGCTAATGAGAGGAGAGGCTTGGATGGATTGGGGAAGGGGAGGGGAGTAAGTTACCAGCCCCCTGAGGCCTCCTCGGAGAGCTTGCCAGAAATAGATACCCTCCTCCTGGCTCCCGCTTTGAAGCAGGCTGCTTTGCTGTGGGTGTGTGTGTGAGGGGGCTGGAGGTGGAGGGGAGCGAGAGAGAGAGCGTTTGTATCAATCCAGTGAGTAAATGCTGTCCCATTAGGTTCCTAACGCATCCGCAGATGGGGCTGGGCAGGTGCAACGGGCTCCTGGGCTTTGAGGGCCTGAGCGTCTGAACTGGAATCATCTTCTGCAGACCGACAAGAGGAGCCATCATGCAGCCGGGAGCCCTGGCTCCCATGAGTAACCAGGCCTTCCAGCGAGCCCTTCTCAGTGAGCGACAGATGGTGGTCAGGATCTGAGGCACAGAGGCCTGAAAGCAAAAGTGGGTCCTGGGTCTACAGGATTGAGCTGTAGGCTATAATGGCTCAAGTCCTGTATCATATGTGTATATAATCTGTAGACTGTGTGTATATATATATAAAATAAATATATGTGTATGTATATATGTGTATATACATGTATACATGCACATGCACACACGCCTTTCTTCAAGCCAGAAAAATAAATGTGATCTCTACCCTCTAGATGCTTAGAGTCTCATGAGGGAGAGAGACATTAAACAAATAAAAACACTAACTGACATACGAAATTTTAGTACAGAGTGTGACCAATGCCATGTGAGATGCAAGCCCAGAGCTCTAGCAGAGACCTGCTGGGGGCAGGGGTTGGGGCAGGGCCTGGTTTTTATAGAGTGGTCAGGAAGGTCTCCCTGAGGATGCAAAATTTAAGTCAAGGGAATTAGCCAACGATGGAGGGACAGGAGAGGGGGAGGAGAGGAGATGGAGGAGTGGAGGAGGAGTGTTTTGAGCAAAGGGAGCAGCAAGTATGAAGACCTTGGGTCAAAGGAGACTTGAACCTGAACTGAAAGAAAGCCACTGTGGCTGGAGCACAGTGCAGGGAGAGAGGCCTGAGATGGTCCCAAAGAAGCAGAAAAGCACATTTCTTTAGGCCTTTGGACTTTATTCTAAGGTCAGTGGGAACCACTGGAAGATCTTAAAGCAGGTACATGAAATTATCTAATTTATGGCTTTAAAAATATCCCCTTAGCTACTGTGTGTAGAGAAGATTGGAGAGGGCAAGTGGCAAATGTAGAAAGAGGGAGGTCAGATACTATTTTTTGTCTGCAAAGTCTTTGGAGAGAGACCAATGGATCTGCTTTTGCAGTGGCCCAGAGCTTTGCACACTTAGAAAGACTGCATTATTAATGAAACATTTGCATCTTAGAAAATGATAAAATAAGCTGCTACGTGTAAAAATTAAGTAACTCAATTTGTTTTAGCAGCTTGTGCTCTAGTACAGCAATTTGTTTGGCATATACATGGGACTCCATCTGAAGAGTAATTATGCCATGCTAATTATTTTACTGCATTGTGTACATATGACATTTAATTATGGGAAAGTATGTGAGGCTAGATTTTCTTCCTTCTTCTGCCTGCCTGACAGGTAGTTCTGTTTCCCGTACCTCTTTTCCACCTACATTGTCTTTATGCCAACTTGTCATCTGCGACAAAATTGTGTTTCCATGACAGCTTTGCTCAGCCATGTTGCCTGCAACTTGTAGACAATCACCAAAATAAACAGCTGACACAGATTCTCACTCTCCATTCTCACACTCCATTCTGCTTCTCCCTCCCCCTCGATCTAGCTTCTACTATAAAGATCTTTTTTTTTTTTCTTTCACTTTGAGAAAGGAAAGTGATCCCTGTCAACCTTGAGCATCCTTTGATACATTGACATGTCTCATGGTGGCTTCTCTTGTGACCTCTGACCTTCTCCATGGAGACTGCAAGCAAGCTGACTCCCATGGTCCAGTGCATAGATGACACAGCTGAGCAGCTGTGGGTGGTAGACAGACAGGCTCCAGGCTCTGCATTCACAGGGCAGAGGCAAAGGTGGGCTCACCTCGCAAGGTTCCAAGAAGCTGGACCAAGGCTGCAGCGTGCTCTTCAGAGGATGACACTGACAAGCTCTCTGAAGCCCTGTCAGCCTTGGCGCTGGCCCTGCCCACAGAGCTAGGCCTATGGGCTAGGGCCTGGAGAAGAGCAAGAGGAGGGACAGGAAGCTTCTGCCTAGGGGGAGAGACATGAACTTCTCTCCACTGGGACACGGAGAGGAAGAGGGGGATGAGAGATGGGTCAGTACCTCCTGCTGGTCTACGGTCCTGCTGGTGTGTCTGCAGTGGCCTCTCCAGAAACAGGAAAGGGCTGTTTATGTCTCTGCTGGGAGAGGGAGTTGGGAAAAAAAAAAGAAGAAGTTATGAGAGCAGAAGACAGAATGAAATGGCTTGAACATGAAAGCTACCAGAACACCAAAAGGCATTTTTTTTTTATAAAACTTGCCATGCTGCAGGATTCTGTATCTCAGAATATAGCAAACACACATTAAAATGCACACATGACTCTGCTATGGGTATCTCAAGTGAATGTCCCACAGGTTGGAGGTCACAGAGCCCCCCCAAGGCTAGAGGCCTTCTTCCCTCTTCGTGTTCATTACATTTCCTTGTATATGTGACATGAGCCAAGAAGTTTGGTGGACTTTAGGGAAGTAAAGAGAATAGACATAAGGACCTTTGGCTTGATGCAGAATGTGCTCTTTGAGAAGCACTGACTCCTCCTAAGTTCAAGCAGTTTTAGATTTGGATCTTTCCAGGTTACATTTTGCTGTTTTCAGACCTAAAGCTGCAAACCCTCTGGCCAGTAATTTGCATAAATCAGGGCTCTCCGGGAGTGCCAGGCAAACCTCTATGGCTTCCCAAGATGATTTTTGGTGGCACATGGACCAATATTTTTTTTAATAATCATATATTTATTTTAGTGTACATTAAAATATGCATAACCAGCACATCAAACCTGTGCTTTAATGGCGGTAATAAAGTTTCTTGTATAAATAGAGGTTTGGCATGTCTCCTTTTTCCTCTCTTCCAGGCCTTTTCCCACTTTACAAACTTGCTCAAAACCCACTCCTTTCAGGAACCTGACCTCAGTAATTCTACCTGGCTCCCTTTAACTCTCCTGCCTCACTTCTCCACTTTTCCACTTCCCCTCTTCCTCCATTTCCTCTTCCTCCTTCCATTCCTTCTCTCTGTCAGCATCCACGGGCATCCCTTAGAACCTGATGTATGCTGGGCAGGTGGGCACCTGAAACAGGAATGTCTTCTGCTGCAGGAATAGAAACCCCAGGCAGTGGCTTAAAGAGAAGGGGCTTTGAAGTCCTGAAGGAGGCAGGATAGAGCTGATGCAGCTGCTTCAGGATGATGTCAAAGTCCCTGGCTTCTTCTGTCCTCCTGGGCCTCCCTCCTTCCCATGTGACGTCCATCTGCATGTGTGCAAGAAGGCTGCTACACAGAAATGATACCTGTGAGGGGCCTCCTTCCCTCTAGGCTGTGTTTTATATTTAGGAAGTGAGACCCTTTTACTCAATCTCATTGGCCAGAACTGTTTCACATGGGTGTACATACATAGTTGCAAGGGAAGTAGAGAGAGAGCATGTTAGTTTTACCATCTCAATAGTAGAGGAAGGCAAGGGAGAATCGGGTTATGGCTGGCTTGGGGGAAGCTAAGCTACAGTCAGCCAAGGGGGCGGATGTTAAGAAGTGGAGACAATCATCTCTGTTCTTTTGTTCTCCAACTTGAAAAGATATGCATTAAAAGTTAGCTTTATAAGCTTCTAAAATGGTGTATGGTCATAAACTTATCAAATTGAAAAGACTTTAGAGATCATTTGGACCTCTAAGAGATGAAAAAAATAAGCCAGACATACGGGGACTCAATGAAGGCTCAGCATAACAAGAACCCTTCTCAGCAGACCCTACTAATCCAGTGGTTCTCCTCTGGAGTAAGCATCAAAGTTGCCTGCAGAGCTTGTGAAAATACCTATTGCCTCACCCCCTGAGTTTAGAATTCAGTGGGTCTGGGCGGGACCCAGGAATTTGCATTTGTATCACGTTCCCAGGTGATGTTGATGCTGCCCCCACAGGAACCCCACTTTGAAAACCACTGTGCCAACCAATTGCAAGCATGCAATTTACAACCAGTACTTCTTCCCTTGGCAGATTTTTCTAAATTATGCTGTTTTAATATGTGCTGCTTTGTGTGTTTCTTAGCAACTAAATAACATAGTAGCCGATAATTAATGCGACTAACAGGCCAACTAACCCCACTCTTGGAATTGTCAATGGTCGCGTTGTTTGCAAGCCAGAGGCTCTTGGCTCCTGTGACTTCAGTGTGCCTCAAGGCATGGACAGTGGTCTGTCCTCAGTCACTCTGCTCTTTCCTCAAGATGCCCTCTTTCTTGGTTTTTCCGGCTATCTATAAACTGCATATGGTAGCCTTCGCATATTTGCAAACATTTTACATAAACAGTATCATTGTATATATTGTTCTGTAACTCATTTTTTATTCATCATATGTTGAACTCTTGTGGTGGTAATACATCTCAATCTAATCTATTTGTAGTATTTCACGTTCATATACTATAATGCATTTATCCTCTCCCCATATTTTAAGCTGTTTTCAATAGGCTTGATAAGGTTTTGATATAGCAATTAATAGCAACAATTTATTGAAGCAGGATACCATTTTGGACCCTTTTCACATATTCACGCAAGCAACAGTCATTTGTCAGGCAGCTGCTTGTGCCAGGCTCTGTCTTAGGCACCTGGGATATAACAGGGAATGCACTACCTCCCTTCCTCATTGCGTTTTCACCATATACTTGCAACAAATCTACAAACAGGTTTTGTTAGTCACAGGTGCCAGATGAGGACACTGAAGCTCTAGAAATTTACTGACTTATCCAGGTTCCCAATGAAAAGTGCAGGGAGTTTTGAATCAAATCTGCTCACTCCAGTTCCAACACTCTTTCTAACATTTTAACAGGATTTCTGGTTAGCCTAATATTCAGTGAGCCTAAGAACAATTACTATTTATTATCTTCTCTCTGGAGGCCTTGATTTATTATTATTATTATTATTATTATTATTATTATTATTATTTGGAATAACAGATTTACAGAAAAGTTTCGAAGATAGTACAGGGAGCATGTATACACCCCTCATCTAGATACATCTCGTCATCATTGTTGTTAACACCTATCACTATGGTATATTTGTCAAAACTAAGAAACTGACATTCACGTATTATTATTAATTAAACACCAGACTTTATTTGGATGTCACCAGTTTCTCCATTATTGGTTGTCCTGTTCCAAGATCCCATCCAGAGCCCCCCACTGCATTTAGTCATCATATCTCCCCAGTCCCCTCTGGTCTGTGACAACTTCTCATTCTTTCCTTGTTTTTCATGACCTTGACAATCAGTGTACCAAGATCCTGATTTAGTTTAGTTTATCACAACTGTCACCAGAGAGTTAGGGCTTGCATTGGAGAGTAAAGTCCCTGATTTATGATTCTACCCCTGCAGATCTTCCTCATTGGTCACCTTACCCTCGTACAAATGGCTTTCATTAGACTTTTTTTTTTTTTTAATAATGACTGGGTATGAGAGGCACCATCTCAAAATGGTTTTCCAGTAAGATTAGAGGAACGAGTGTCTGCCTCTTGGCAGCCTGTGACTGAAGTCAACAGGAGAAACTCTCAGACTAGTTCTTATGATGAAGCCACGGTCAGTTGTCTGGGGAACATTTTGTCTCCGTCACTGGAATCGTTGACGTCAGCGCACACATTTCATTGTAGTTGTGTGGATCATGAAGCCCCGATGAGTCCCAGTGGATCTCAGTAAAGAGTGACTAATGGGTCATGGGGTCATTGGTTAAGTTGTGGAGAAAATCTGGTCAACTGAGGACAAGCCTTGAGGCATCCACATCTGTGACCAACCTCCTTTGGTCACCCAGGGTCTCTGACTCAACAGGGCCTGCCTCCCCACACTCGTTAGAGGAATGCTCCAGACGCGGGTCCCTGCAGCTCCAGCTTTGCCGCTCGCCCCTGGCACCTTGGCGGTTGACATCGCCATGTGAAGAGCACACAGCCTGTGTCTGAGCAGAGCTGCCCGTGGAGTGCTTGGGAGGGGCAGTGCGCTACCGTGATGTCATCTGAGAAGGTCACCCCCAGCCCAGGCTCTGCTTTTCATGATGTCACCGCTCCAGTCCCTTGGCTCTAAATCATGGTTGTTTTTCTTGTGTTAACACTTTCTGCCCACTGGTAATAAAAGAGGACAGAGGCCCCAGGAAACAGTAAATAGTCTACATTTAGCAGCATTTGTTGTTCCCCGGATGAGGTCTTGCATTCCTCTCTCCCTCTTTCCCGTGTTCCTCTTTCTCTCTCCCACTGCCGCTCTGCTTCTTCCTGTGTCTTCTTTATCTGCAAACAATTGCTCTTTAATTGTTTAGAGCAGGTAAACAATTCATCTCACTTTGGAATATAAATAAGATATCCAAAATTTTTTCAAATAAAAATTTACCATGGGATCTTACCTGGAAAGATATTTCTACAAGGTCCTTTGACGTCAAATTGTGTTCCCTTTAGAACCTAGCCTGGCCTCTGTTACCAGTCTTCCTATGGTAAATAGAGTACCTCCAGCTATAATTCCATGGGGCCCCTTCTTTCTGTGGGTCCCACTGCAAATGTGTTGTTGTGAGATGAGCTCAAAGCAAGCTTTCCAAAATAAAGTCCCTGAGGAGTGTGAACTCTGGGATACCAGTTGACATGCTCTTCCAACAGCCAGGCTAGAAGCATATTTCATCTCTTAGCAAGCTGGTTTCATCTCTACCTGAGGATAGATAAAGAACCTTGCTCAGGAAATATGAACCCTGGTTCCCAGGCCTTGTTCCTCTCAAGCTGATGGACAGGTATGGAAGGAATGTGTTTGTTGGCAGGAATTAGAAGGTGCCGAGGCACAAATGGAAGTCACGTTCTTATCCGTCCTCTCTCCGCTTTGGGGAAAAAAACCGTGGTGGAGGGGGATGCTCTGCAGGGAGAGGGGTGCAGAACAAGCTGTCTCAGTTTCAGCCAGCTGCCACTTGTCAGCAGATTCCAACAATGGCATCTGGCTCTCTGAGTGTGGCAGCCAGGAATGTGCCTAATGCTGGAGGCGGAGTGACCAGTGGGAGGTGAGATAAACCTTCACTACAAGTCAGGAACAAGCTGCAAGGACTTAGCCTACCCTGGATACATTTTTCCAAAGAAGGGCGTTTCTCACCCTGTGCTGTTAACCAGCCACCGCTTCATTCTAACTGTAAGGCTCGATGATCCCTTTGCTTCTGTTTCCAGCCAGATGGCTTTTCATGGCCAACAGGTGGTTGAGACAGGAACCAGGAAACCTAGTTAACCTGATGCTCTGACCCTAGGCTTGGTCAAATGCCTAGCAGTTTCAGAGGATGCTGCACTGCTGTTGCAAGTAATGCTGGGGGATGCATTTTAGCTCTCATGTAAAGAGGGGCAGGCTGTATATGGAAAGGAGAATGGAAAACAGTACGGCAAAGATTTAAGTGGTTATTGTTTCTCAAGGTGACGTTATTGCCAATTATTTTCCCTGGGAGGTTTTCCATACCTTTTCTTTCCCCGGATGACTTTTGATCACTCCACTTCTAGCAACCTCTACCTACGTCCACATTCCAAATCCATCTACACTTTTCTCTAGGGAGGCTCTAGCAGTGGGATAGGTTGGCACTGTACCAACACTGGTTTAGAAGGCATGACTGGGGTCTGAAACCCCTTTCTTGATCCACTTACCAAACCTTCCCTGGACTGTGTTTCCCAGAGGGTGGGAGCCTTTCTCTAATTACCTGCCCAGAAGAGATGCCTTTTCTCTAATTCATACAGTGACCGTGGATTTTCTTACAGACGCTCTGCTTCTCTCTCTGTCTCTGTCTGTCTGTTTGTCTCCCTCTCTCTGTATGTGTGTGTGTGTGCATTCATGTCAATAATTTTGGCCATCTCATATAACCACCATATTATATTATAAAGGGGAATTATTTCCCAGTCTAAATGTAGCAAGATTCTCTATTCTCAGGTTCAGATTTTAGAAATGGCTTTCTGTGGGAAATAGATGAAGTTCAAAGATTCTTCAGAAGGACCAGCTTTTTGGGCCTTGCTACTACTCTTACATGTGCTTCACGCTGTATTTCCTAAGGATGGAAAGGGCTGGGGGAAGAACAAGAATATTTTGACTTTCCAATGTCAATAATAGACACTGACCAATGAAAGACCCAAGAAACCCCGGTACCGAATAGGATCTAGGCCACCTTCATTGTTTCGGGGGGTTGGCCTGGTACCCTCAGTGGCCTAGAAAAAAGGAACACCAGGACAGATGATCGTCCTCCTAGATGGAAGACGGTCAAACTCTTTCATCCTCTTTTCAATCTACATCTCTTTGTAGGGCCACACCTTTGTTATTTTGAGTAAACTGATGTAGCTTCAGAGAGAGAGCATGAGATACCCAGTCAGCATGAAATCGTGGAACTGACTGGCTCCCAGAATTCTTTCCTCAAGTCAGAGAAAAGCTGTGATGAGCCGGGAGGACACGGGGTTGGCAGAGCCTATGGCCTTGATGCACATGCAAAAGGCAGGCACATCCCAGAAATAACTTCCCTGACCCCAGAGACTGGGGCGGCTTTGTTTTAATCTCAGAGTTGCAATAATGACAGTTTTATGAACAACCAAATGGTTATTCCGGGTTCTCCTCTTGAGAGTGTGGTTGAGGCCTTGGCTTGTGCAGTCTAAGTGTATAATAACGTCCGACTGCGCTCCCAGTGATCCTGCAGCAGCCTGCGCCTTGTGTTCTATTTCAGAGCAGCCTCCCCTCTGGGAGCACCTAATGCGGGCCCCAGGGAGGCAGTGTGTAGAAGCAGCATTCCCTGCGGGGCAGCTCGGGTCAGAGGCAGGTAAACCAAGCCTGTGGTAAACAGAAGACCAGGGGGAAGCTGTGCATAGCTATGGGGTTAGGCACAGAGCAGGCATGTGCGCAAGTTAGGGAGGAGGCTTGGATTACATGCTGTATTGGTGTCTCACCACTGCTGTAACAAATTACTACACACTTTGTGGCATGAAGCAACACAAATGTATTACCTTATGGTTCTGGAGGTCAAAAGTCTGAAATGGAATTTAATGGGCCAAAATGAAGATGTTGGCGGGGCCCACGCTCCCCCGGAGGCTCCCGGGGGGAATCCACGTCCTTGCCTTTTCCAGGTTCTAGAGGCTGCCCGCTTTCCTTGGCTCCTGGCCCCTTGCTCCGTCTTCAAAGCGGCAGCCAACATTTAAACCTCACTCTCTGCTGTCTCACCACCTTCCTCCCTCCTGGGCCAGGCGTGGAACTCTGGTGCATGGCACTAGACTGAAATCCCTTCCCTCCCATAGGATCTCTCCAAAGCCTCTGTTCTCAGAGCAATTGTGTGAGGACGCTGGAGAAGGCTAGAAAGTCAGGTCCCTGTTACTTCTTCGCCTTTCACCTTGTGCAGTCACCCCCAGGCCAAGCACTCTGACTTTGTGTCTGTGATCAGTTGTGTTTCTTGAAAGATCAAATTAAACCTAATTTTAAATGGAGAGAAAGGTAGCACTGTCTTTACATTGCTACTTGAAGAGATATCCTTCTTGGTTCTGTCCTGCTCTGCACATGGGCTTGGGTTCTAAGTAGCCAGACCCAAGGCTTGGCCTGGATGCGCCGAGCAGCGCGGCCGTGGAGAGCTGTATGCCGAATGCTTGTATAGGCCTCCCATCAGTTAGCTGACTTTCTTTCTTTCTTTAAATAATATGACAAACCAGCATTCTGATAAGGCTGTCTTTGGTGTGGTTTCATGAATTGATATAATTAAGAGCCATTTCCACTTGGCAGTGCTGCAAGAAAACCATCCAAGTCAGATGAACAAGGAAATTACCTAATTAACAACTCAGGTGAGTGCTCGCTCTTGAGAAAGTGGATGTTAAGATGCGAGGAAAGGCAGGAAACTCATGGCGGCAGCATACCAAGGTCGGGGGAGGGGGGCGGTCAGCCAAAGACGGCCTCCCTCCATCCCCTTCCTGCTGCTCCCACATGTGTGTTTGCTGGCTGTACACCTGAGCTGGGGTGCGGATGGGCTCTGATCACTGCCGCTGCCCACAGGTGGACAGAACATCAACGTCAAGGAAAAACTGTTGCATCTTTGATTCCCTCCAGCTCTCACAAAACAAACATCACCTAGCAATTCTTTTGAGATTGATTAGTCACTGTTTTATTCCCTTGGATCCTACCTGCTGGGTTTATCATCTTTCTAAACCATGGCATCATTAATCAACGTGATAACAATTTCTAGTCATTAACAACACAGCCAGGTTTTGTGCTTATTGGAGGTCCCTTTATCAAACCGTTGCCAAGATGGGATTCTACGGTGGATGCAGTCTCCTGGGAGAGCTGCAGGTGCCACGGAGAGGAAATGTTCCTGTGGGAGGTTCAGCTTTGGTTGAGTTCCAGGGGTCATCTGCAAGGTGAGGCCGAGCAAGTGCATTCTGGTGGAACCCCAGGGCCTTTGCTCTGGGCCAGCCAGTGTCTTTGCCTGTCATATGTAGCGGCTCTGATGCTTTTCATAGCTGCAGAGGCACTCCGAGTGTTATGGTTTAAGAGACAGGTTTCGGATTGAGATAGGTTTCAGGCATAGGTTCAAATCGGAGCTCCAGCACTAACTGGTCATGGGAACTGGGGAAAATTTTAAGTAGGGGTAAATATAATAATCTATGTAGCATACCTTTATATGGTGCCTAGTATATGGTAAGTGCTCCTAAATAGTAGTTTAGAAGCCAAGAATACCACTGAAATCATTAGAAAAAAATTCATGAGATGCAAGTCTGTTTTCTGGGACTGTAACGCCACAGAGGGTCTCCTGAAGGGCACGAACAGACTGAAGAATGTCATAAAAGCCATTTGGATGAAAAGATGGCTAGAAGATCCCTTAGTCTCAAAGTGAGTCACTGTCAGAGTAGCAGGTTTACGCACAACAGGTTCCTGCAGGTGTCAAGTGACACCCCCACCCCTTTAAAAAACTAAGTTTCATCTCCTTATGTTATCCAAGGTCCTAAATCCCCCAGACCTATGCCATCTAGATTCCTGGGCCATCTCTCCTCTAGAGATCCAAAGCAGGCCATTTGGGAGACTCTTCTTGCAACTCAACCTTAAAGCGTAGCCTGAACTCTGCTCCTCGACTCCACTCTCCTAGGTTAACGGCCTGGTCTTGGCCTGGTCCTGCCTGGGATTTCAAGAGCAGGTCGAAACCACTAAGTCCACCTTTTCTTTTCCTTTCTTAGTCTCACCTGGCAAGGTCAAGGGACCCTCCAAGACTACAGGGAGCCTTCAGGCCAGAGGCAGCTCCAGGCATTGTCACAGGGGAAACAAACTCAAAGAAAAGCAACGTGTGGTCTTAGCGCCATCTGCCAAACACTCCCTCCCCAGCACACAAAATCCCCCACAGAAGATCTCACAGACTGTGGCTCGCAACTTATCTCATACAAGTTATTGGGGAAATAAAGACTCTGTTACACATTCACATTAGAAAGTTACATGTTTCAAAAATATTAAATTGGAAAGCATGCATCATAGAGCCAAAGAAGTACAACATTGTTCTGAGCCTGTATCAGAGCATCTTTTCCTCGTTATGCCAGGTCATGCTTGAAACACTCTGAAGGGTTCCCAGGGGCCGTCTTCACAGCCAAGGGGGAGAAACCGGAGTTCACAACTCTGTGAGCCCTCTTTCAGCCCGGCAATATTCAGAGCTCGCCATGCGTGGGAGAACAAGAGAATTCTTGAGAAGAGCGACCTTTGGGTGGCATGGAATAGGATTCACCAGACATCTCCAGGGAATGGGAACCTTGGCTGTGGGTTGGGTAGGATGTCTTAAACAAACAGAATTTTGGCGAGCACCATGCGTCAGTGCCTAGAAATCCTCTGTTCCTCCTCCCCTCATCAAACTTGAGGTGAAGCTCAGCTGGCAGCAGCTTGGCTCTGCCGTTGTGTCCAAATTCTATTTCTGGCCTGAATTTGCTTTTCCTGGCAGACCTGAGCCAAGTCCCAATGAAACATGTCCATGGCTTTCAAAATTATTGGGAAAATTGGGCTGGCAAGGGGTGTGGGGGCAAAGGAAGGAGGGACGGGAGACCATCCAGAGTAATCGCTGTGAATGGCCCAGTGATGAGCATCTGCATCCAGGAAGTAATTTCAGGAGATCTCTGCTCACTCACTTCCGGTTTGACTCTCCCAGCTCCATGAGGCCGGGCACAGAGCTCACTGTTTATAGGCTGTAAGTTCATTGCGAAGTTATGTATCCTGACAGTTTATAAGCAGTGTTTTCTTTGTTTTTATTGGTGCCCTAGAACAGGGCAGGCACACTCACACTTGTCGCCTTCCCCTTCCCGCTGTCCTGATTAATTAAGAAGAACAACTCCCCACCCCACCCCACCCTGGCCAGCTCTTCACAGGAAGCCATGTTTCTTTCGCACCCAGGCAGCCTCTGAACTGCTATGTGTCCCTGGTTGAGGGTCCGCCAGCCCATCCCGGATGTTGTGGGAATGAAGAGGCATGAGGGCATAGCCCTCTCTGAAGGCTTCTTGAAATCGGAAAGGCCCCGTGGCCTTTGAGGCTGGCCCAGGGAAACCTCAACAAATCAGCTACCTTTTGCTTCTTATTAGATTCCCTGTAAACAATCAGGCCGCGATTGCTGTGGGAATTGGAGGACAGGGCGCCGTTTCATGCTTGAGGACTTTTCTCCAGTGCGGGTGCCAAGCACTTGGAGCCTCTTCTCACACTACAGGCTTGATTAGCCTGGTTCTCTCTCCGATGGCAACATTTTGTTGAAGGGAAGAAGTATCTGTGGCCCAAGGAACTGTTATTAACAGAAAGATCATGTACATTAGCCCATCATCTTATCAGTGATGATAATAGGCCTGTTTGCCTATATTTTCCCAGTCAGCTGCCATGTTCTGTCAGCGTGGCCTTTATAATTCCTCCTCCATTTCACTGGTAATGTCTTAGGGCTTCTACTCTTTCCCACCTCAGATCCATCCTGAACACCTTAACCAGGTTGATCATCCTGGAGAGAGATCTTGGCGCCTTGTCCCCACACATTCAATAGCCCCCTGTTTCCCTAGGGTAAAGTCTTAGCTTTGTATCTGACATCTAAATCCCTATGCAGCTTGGTCCCAACCCATGTTCACAGCCTCATGTCCCATGCTTCTTCTTTGGAAACCAGACCAGGGACCTCAAAGCCCCTCAGACCCCTGCCTTACCACACCTCTGCTCAGAGTGGCCTCCCTTGGCTGGGCTTCCTGCGGTGATGTGGTAATCAAATCTGCATCCCTCACAGACCATCCCTGACAGCCCCGCCCCAGGGTCTCTCTCTGTCTCTCAGTCCATTGTCCTTTAGCACTTTCAGGCAGGGACCTTATTTTTCCCAGTTTTATAGAATCCCCACCCTAAGGGCAGGGCTGTTCTCTGCCTCTGCAGGCCCGCTGGGCCTGCTGTGCCAGGTGGGCCTTGCCAATGCAGAGGTGGGCTGATGTGGAGGTCGGGAGCACGGGCCCAGCAGGGAGAGTTGAGGCTTGACTCCCACCCTCAGAGCAACGTGCAACCCTAGGCAAGACCCTTCATCCCCCGGTCCAGTTGCCTCATCGCAAAGTAGGGGGCGTGATGACTCATTTGACAGAAATATTCTGGGTTAGGCGCTTGGCGTGGTGCTCAGTCCCCTGTTACTATGATCATTCTTACTCGCATCCAACAGATGTGTGTTGGCTAGAATTCTGGTAACAGGACCCCGGGCCTTTTGGAGGGAGGCGTGGGACGTTTGGCTTGGTCTGTGTGTGGCACCGCTGGCCTGGATTCCGTAGGCCGACTAAGCCGCGCCTCCTCAGGTGTAAGTAGAGAAGGGCAAGAGGACCCTCCTCTCAGGGTTGTTGTAAGAACTAACCGCGATCCTGGGCATGAAACACCTACACTCGGGAAAGGTCTGCTGATAAAGAAACTGTGGGATTCTGAGCACTGCTGTGGCTAACCACTCAGGAATGCCAACCTGCGCCACGTCTTTCCCTGCTGGGCCTCAGTTCCCCCTTCGGGGCTCAGCTCCCCCAGTGCCTGCGTTAAGTCTAGTTGGGTGGACAAGAGAAGCTTCCTCCGGCTCTAACTTCACGCAAGTCTGCTCTTCTGCCCCCCTCGCCCACCTGGTCCAGACCAGGACTGGGGGGCCTAGGCTTTTAGAGACTGTTTCGTGGTCCTAGTGAGAAAGGTGGGGCCCTTCAAGTGGCTGCGGTGGCTGGATCACTCGTTTTCCCCCACACAGCGCACCTGACCCCTGCATGTGCCTCCCTTGAACACAGACACCCCTGGAAATATGCGCTCTGGGCTGTGGGCCTCAACGCACACAGATTAGCACTCCTTCTCCCCCAGCCTTGCCCCTCCATTTCATCGGCTTTATCCTGGGGTGGATAATGTTTCTCTGACTGCCTAATTGGGAGAATTTAGCTGGAAAATTGCCAGCATGTTTTCTTTTAAAGGGTGCCAGCAGCGGGAGACTGCCAGCTGTAATGTCAGTAGGTAATCCCCACTTTGCGCCATGGAACCAGGGAGCACCCCTCTTTCTTCAGTCTACTTCCCGCACAGTTAGAGCAGGCCATGGGCTCTCGGAGAAAAGGACACCGAAGAGCAGGACAGAGGTGGCCAGGGCACTGCCCCTCGTGCCCCATTGGCAATGAAAAGCAATGCATCGGAATGCCCAGGGCACCTCGGGGCAGTGGTTACTTCCACAGACTCCCACGATCCCGAGTTTAGACTGGGTCTGGCCTTGCCTGGGAAAAGGAAATTCTAATTGCGAAGCTCTGTTTCTAAGTTTAAGAGAGACATGGTGTAGAGCAGTACTTAGGAGTGTGGACCCTGGGCCAGGCTGCTGGCTCGGGTTCGGGTCTAGGCCCTGCAGTTTGCTGGACAAGCCACGACATCTCCTGATTGTATCATCTGAAAAACATGGATGATCATGCTAGCACCTGCCTGTACCCCACGTGCCGAGGGGGCCAGGCTGATGGCGGCCCTGCCATCTCTAACGTGTGGCATCCAGAATCTTCCTGCAGGTTGGGAGTCCAGCCCACAGAAAGGGAGAAGGCATAAAGGGTTGGATGGGAGAGAGCTAGATGGGCCAGGCACTGAAGGGAGCGCTCCATTCTGGTCACACTCCACTCTCCAGGATACGGTCGTGTCATCCCAGCCTAACTTGCCTGGGGAAGGTAGTTAGCTGGTGGCCAGGACGTAGAGGCCCCGCCACCCAAAGACCCTTCTTAGTAACAGCAGGAGCGGGCATTTACTGAGTACTCACCACGTGTCCAGTGCTGTTCTAAGTGCTTTACACGTATTAACTGAGTTACTCAAAACAACACGATGATGCTATGTATAAATTGTATCTCCATGAGGGTCTTGGTATAAACCCAACGGAACCCCTGAAGGGATAATTAAAGAGGGCGTAAGGGTACTTGTACATCCGTGCTCATAGCAGCATTATTCATAGTAACCACAAGGTAGAAGCAATTCCAGTGTCCATTGACAGATGAATGATATGCGAAATGTGATATATACATGCAATAGAATATCATTCAACCTTAACTAAGAAAGGAAATTCTAACACATGCCACAGTACAACACAGGTGAACCTTGAGAATAATTATGCAAAGCTATATAAGCCAGTCACAAAAGACAAATTTTGCATGATTCCACTTGTAGGAGGTACCTTGAGTAGAAAAGGCACAGAGACAGAGTAGAATGGTGGATGGCGGGGGAATGGAGAGTTATTGTTTAATGGAGACAGAGTTTTCATTTGCAAGATGAAACGAGTTCTGTGGGCAGATGGTGGTGATGTTCGCCCAACAGTGTGACTACATTTAATGCCCCTAACCGGTCCACTTAAAAATGATTAAAATGGTAAATAATATATATATTTTACCAAAATTAAAAATAATTTTAAAAGAGGGCTTCAGGAAGGAGATATCTACATAAGCTATAGATGGGTTACAGGTGCCAGTGGGAGATGGTTACGGATGGAGGGAGTAGCAACCACGGGAAACTGTGTCCACCCACAGGCCCGAGGGGTTAGTGGAAGGAGCAGTTACCAGAACAAGGTGGGAACGGTGGCCATGGGAGAAGGACCTGTGGCTTTAGGTACGGGAACTCCGTGCTTCCAGAACACGGCCCAGCAGAGAGGAACCAGGGGATAACCACCCTGGCCACTGTCCTGCTGCCCTTGTCCCACTGACAGTGCCCAGTGGGGATCCGAGGGCCATGGTGATGGTGAGATGTCCCCCAAGCATTCTCCTTGGGCTCAGAGAAGAGCAGGTGGTGGAGAACAGCCCTGGAGGTGGCCAGAAAAGATTCAGTGAGCTACGATTATTCCCCTGCTGTAGATGAGGACACTGAGCAAAGTAACGTACCCAAGGTCACACACTTAGTGACTGCAAAGCCACTTTGAACCTGAGATGGCTGGCCCCAAAGCGTCCTGTGGGCAAGGGCAGAAACTGACATGTCATGAAGGTCTGCGATGTGCCTGGCACTGTGTTTTCTCCTCCTCCAAGGTGTGAGAAGATAGAGGCTCAGAGAACTTAACTCAGTAACCTGCCCAAAGACAGGCAGCTAATCAGCCACAGATCCAGGATTTCAGACTCCAAGCCCAGCTCTTCCCACCAGCTGCAGGGACCTTCAGGCAGGCAGTGGCTCACTGTCACCACCACTATCACCAGCATCACGATGCGGTCACTGAGCAAGGATTGCATTGTGCCTTGTGTCTGGACAAAGGGAGCTACTATGCATAGACCCCGTGACTCTCCCACCCCCACTGAGCCTTCAGGCCTGGGCACCTACTTTGTAATAAACCACAAGGACACAAAATGCTGTCCATCCCAGCCAGCAGACGTGAGCCAGCTAGAGCTGAAAGGGACATTTGAAACCATGTATCAAACCCCCTCATTTTGCCTGGGCCAGAGACCTCCCAGTCCAGTGTGGGTTCAGTTCGTGGGTTCAGTTCATGAGTTCAGCTCAGCATGTACCAAGCTGGCTAGAGCCCAGTCCGAACTAGACATGGGAGAGACCCAAGCTGTAGACCTGGAGACCACCCCCTTCTTTTGGTCTGCACCACCATCTCCTAGCCCTGGAGTCCAAACACTGTGGCCCATGGGTCAAGTCTGACCTGCTGCCTGTTGTAGGAAGTCAGGTTTTACTCTTGTCTGTGGCCGCTTTCACATTATAAGAGCTTGATTGAGTAGTTGCAACAGGGACATCATAGCCCCAAAGCCAAAAATGCTTATATCTGGTCCTTTTAAGAAAAATTTTCTGACCCTTGACCTAAACCAAGTATATTAGTTTGCTAGGGCTGCCCTAACAAAGTACCACAAATTGGATGGGTTAAAATAACAGAAATGTATTGTTTCACAGCTGGAGGGTAGACACTCAAGATTCCTGTGCGAGCAGGGCTGGCTTCTTCTGAGGGCTCTGCGGGAGACTCTGCCCCAGGCCCCTCTCCTAGCCTGTGGTGGCCTTGGGCATTCCTTGGCTTGTGGATGGCATTCCCCCTGTGTCTTCTCATCGTCTTCCCATGCCAGTGCTTGGGAAGCCATCATCTATGCATGTCTGCCTCTATGTCCAGTTTCCTCGTTTGGACAGTCACATTGGATTCAGGCACAGCCTAATGACCTCATCTTTAATCATCTGCAAGGACACTATTTCCAAATAAGCTAACATTCACAGGTACTGGGGGTTAGGATTTTCACATCTCTTTGGGGGAACCCAGTTCAGTCCATAACACTAAGCTCTACGTATTCTCACCTGGACTGTTGCAGTAGTGCCCAAACTGGGCGCCCCAGAGCCAGTTTTCACTGCTTCACCCACCCCCCAACCCATCCTCCAACCTGTCCATGTCTCAGGTGAATCATTTCACAATTAACATTGGATTGGGTCACACTTGTGTTTGAAACCTCCCAATGCACACGCAGTGGGTATAAGCTGAACTCTTTAACATGGCCTGCGGCATGCTGCGTGGGCTCGAGGGACCTTACTGTTTGCGTCCTCATATCCCACACACCTCTCTGCTGCTGCCTCACGGGCTTTCTTCCAGGTGTCCAAACCCACAGGCCTCTCTCCCCTGCTGAGCCTTTATGTGAACCATCCCTCTGCCTAGGCATTCCTTGTCTCACTGCTGCCTGTCCAACCCTGTTTGTCCTGTGTTATCATCCTGAACGTCCCTTTCTCAGGAAACCTTCCCTGAGCTCGCCCGCTGGGCCCCATCACCCATCATTGGCCCTTAGCCATAATTGTATGCGCTGTGTGTGAGTGGGTGTGAGTGGGTGTGGTTCTGGGATTGAGGTGTCTCCCTGTCGTCAGGTCAGATGCTCCATGAGATAGAAACAGGATCTTTATGCTGCTGCCATGGTTTGCCTTTGTGTCCTGGCAGCTGGCCCACTGTGTGCTCTCTAAAACCATCTGCCAAACGTAAGGAGAAGGGAAGGGAGAAAACCAAAAACAAAGATGGGCCCCTGCCCCTGAGGAGCTCAGGTCCTAGTAGGTAAAATCAGTGTGAAAACAGAAAATGACAGTGCAGTATCAAAAGTGTTATTATAGAGCAAACATGGGGAGTTTTGTAGGAGCAGAGGAAAGGGGCACCTAAGGTAGAAGCAGAATAAAATAGCAAGCGCTTCCTGGAGGAGGCAGTGCCTAAACTTAGTCCCGTGATGTTCCCTTTAGCCGCTCCTCTCCGGGTGGAGGAATGGCATGATTAAAGGCCTGGAGGCCAAAACACTTTTCTATTGTTGTACAACAAACTGCTATAAACTTAGGCTTAAAACAACACGCATTTACTGTCTCACAGTGCCTGTGCTCAGGAGTCCGGGTGAAGCACGATTGCGCCTCTGCTCAGGGTTTAGAAGGCTGCGGCCAGGTGTTGGCTGGGCTGCGTTCCCATCTGGGGGCCCAACTGGGGGAGGATCCAGTTGCAAGCTCCTTTGGGCTGTTGGAAGACTTCATTTCTTTGTGGCTGTAGGACACACAGCTGCCCTGTTTTTTGGTGAAGCACCCACTCTGTTTTCGGTGCTGGGAACACAGTGGAGAACGAGGCAGACGAACTGTCCACCCTCCTGGAGCTTCCGCATTCAGAGCAGCTAGAGTGCGGTGAGAGCAAGGAGGCAGCTTTCACTGGGTGGGTCTTCGGGCCCCTTCCCTCCGACAGTCTGACATGTAGAGGGCCTTCTTTCTCAAACGCTCCTCTGTTCCCCAAAAACATTAGGTAGGCCCCTTGGCCCAGCCATTGGTTTAGCCATCCCTCTGACCTCAGAGTTATGATGCCCCCCCGCCCCAGCCACCCTCTGTGGCCTGTTCCCTTCTTCTGCCTCTACCACTTCCCTAAATGGCTTCTTCCTACCCTTCCATATCTCTGGAGAATCCCTCTGGATGTCAGACCAGTGGTGGACAGCTCCCTTTTGTCTGCTGTGCCGCTGGCCTTGGAGCACGCCATGCCATCTGTCTCTGAGTCTGCCAAAGTCTGTTTTTAAATGCAGAGATACCAGTGTCCAAGCATCAGGGCTGAGACTTGAACCCAGGTCTCCTGACCTAGAAGGCCTTTTTAGCCACAGCACCTGCTGTCTGGGACTGAGAGTGAGTACCTGGTCCTTGCCTTCCATCTGGAGGACTTTTGACCTTCCACTCAACCCAGAAGCATTCATTGAGGGCCTCCTTGGTACCAGATCCTCTGTGAAGTGCTCTGGGGTGAAAACAGGCAGAGTGCCTGCCATTAGTGAGCTTCTAGTCTAGTAGGGAAGACAGGTATGGATGAAAATGTCACACACGTGAGAGGAAATGCAGTGTGATTCCAGTTCTGTAATGAATGTTCAGAGTGGGCATAACATGCTGATGGGGGAGCCAGAGGGGGCGGTGCTTTGGAAGTGAATATCACCCACCCCTGAAGCAGCAGTTCCTACGCTGAAATTAGGAGGAAGAAGAAAATTTAGCCAAGGCAAGGTCATGAAGGGAGGCCATTAAAGGAGTGATCCAAGCAGAGGGCATACTGCAGACAAAGGCCCCAAAGTAAGAGAGAGCTTGGCGGAGCTCAAAGAAGGTGAGCTGGGCTGGAGAAAAGGGAGCCGGGGGGTAGTTCTTGCTCAGTCTGAAGTCAGACAGCCAGACCCAAGCAGAGGAAGTGGAAGGCTCCACACCTGCCTCCTTCCCAGGCCTCCCGTGATCCCCACATGCCAGGGCCTCCCATTTATCATCCCAAGGAGCCCTGCCAGGCTGCCTGTCTGGGGCCATCACCCCTCGGGAGAGGCTATCACCACACAGAAACCCAACCAATCCTCTTCCCATGTTCACGACGCACAGCTTGGAATAAGAAGTTTTCAAGCGTTCAGAAATGTCATACCCACAGCAACTTGGGAGAGAAGACCAACATTACAACTCTTAGCACTGGGGAAGTATGCGGTCCGCAGCTCTTCAGAAATTAAATAAAGCCAGCAAGTGCATTCGGGTCTGTGAAGAGTGAGAGGGGAGCTTGATGCTCTAGTCTGTTCACCGCCCCCCCCCCACCAGCACCTCGGGTTCGGGAATGGAGCTGGGGCTGGGAGGAGTGTGAGCTGCACGGCGGGGCCCTTGCAGGAAAAGGAGGAGGGAGGCAGGCGGACTGGCTGGCGGCGAGCAGCAGGGGCCAGCCATCTGGGCAGTCCTGAGGGGGCAGGGCCTGTGTGCCCTGCTCAGCACTGACTAGAAGCAAACTCAGGCCTGGCTGAAGTGGCTGCAAGGACACCCAGTGGGGACCATTTCCTGCACAGGGCGGGCAGCCCTGGCTGAGGGACCGACAGGTGCTGCCTCCTCTGAGTCACTTGGCAGCGCCTCACCTGCTCCCGCAGCTCATGTCAGTGTGCCTGTGACCTTGGAGTGCCCGGGGAAGCGGGGTTTGGCTGGAGGTTCTGGAGACGTCTTTCTACAGGGAACAACTGTCTCCCTACCTTTCTCTTCTGAGGATTTATCTGCAAAAGCTAACGGACTTCTGCTTACTTTGAAATTCAGCGCAGGGGTGGGTGATATTTTGACCTGGCTATTTTGACACAGGGCCCTTTTGACAGGACCCAGAATTAAGCCAGTGAATGCTCAGTGTGTGTTGCAGTGCTTAGCATGTGCAGGGAGATGTGACAGGGGGTGGTGGAGCTGTGATGGGACACGGGCAGCACAGGAGGAATGGGGGAAGCTCAGAACTGAGACAGAATGAGAAGGTCAGAGACAGTAAAGGATCAAGGATGAGATCATGGTTGCACTCCACTGGTCATTTTTAAAGTGGTATTCTGCATATTGATGCAACATTTGTTAATGTTGAAATGACTGTTAAGATGATCATACCAGAATGACCCACTTTGCACCAGCAATGCCAAGGAGAAGGGACCATTTGACCGAAATCTTCTTCGAGTCCCCCCAGCTCTCTTCCCCTTTCATGCCCTTATCCAGAACGACCTTCATCGTCACTCACTCATACTCATCATCACTCATATTTTGCACACTTCCAGCACCGGTCACCCTGTGCCCTCCTCTCATACTGTAGCCAGAGGGATTTTTTCTAAAACACATCCACATAGAAGAGTCTCAGCTTCTGCCTCCTGATACAAACCCACAGCTGCTAACCCTGATCTGTGAGTCCTGTCCTTTCTACTTCCCCTCTGCTCTGGAACACGTTGGTTTATCCAAGAGTGACCTTGGAGGGCACTACCTGATGGATGCGTTTATCTTCGGAGGCCTGCTGCCCCCTGGGGCTGCCCTCTCCCCAGAAGATGTCCTCCACCTCAGTAACACTTGGAGTGTGTTTGGGGGCCAGGGAGAGGGCTCTCTGCACAGTTGAGCGAGGCCCTCCTGCCGTCCTTTGCCTGAACACTGGGTTTGCATGGGGATAAAGATGGGGCAAGAAGTTATACGTCAAGTATTTCCTCAGTTTAAAAAGAAAAAAGTGTTCTCAGTCTGTGGGAACACATTACATATATATGCATTAGACTCCTTAATGTTTCTTTGGAGAGAGGTTAAATTTATGTGTGGTTTTTCCAAACGATGTATCTCCGGGGGGGAGAAAACCGCCCTATTAAAAACAGTATTTGTGATGCATGGGGGGGAAAAAGAAAAAGAAAAAAGAAACCCTGAACTCCACGAGCATGAGAAAACAAAGGGGAAATCGAAATCGTGGATCTGCCAGAAACCTGCCACTCACAGAGCCCACAAATCACAGGGAAACAAAGAGAAATGGAAAGATTGGGTATTAAAAACCCATTTTTCCCTGAACCTGTGCCAGCATCTATAAAACAATTACATGTGATCATACTTGAGGCTTTTCTGAGACACTAATTCTTCTCCTGACATGAAAATGTTGTGCGTGTTGCTTTCAAAGTGTCGCACACAGGCAGGAAGGGCACGCACCAGAAGGGCGGGCTCTGATACCGGGCAGGTGAGTCCAGCCCCAGAAAACCAGGAAGCCTTGGGGGTTTTCTTCCTTTGCTGCCCGGGGGCTTCTCCTTGGAGCTGCCAATTATTGACCGCGGGGGTGTGATATCCTTGTGTGGTTCCGAGATAGCTCCCTGGTTGCCAGGAGACCAGACAAGGGGATGGATGGTCTCCAGAAGCACCCCCTCCAAAATAAGACTAAACTCCCCGAAGCTCATGGCCAGGAGAAGGCGATGAGGCTCTAAGCGTGGCCCAAGGTGGAATGAACTCCCAAAGCCCAGCTACCGCAGAGAGCGCTGACCATGGATTCATTTGTTGCTGCGAAGTTCCTCAGTGCGTTCAATGGACCTCTGATTTCAGATTAAATAGGGCCCCTGTGTGAAATCGTCTGTTAGTTTTTAAAGGCTTTTCATTCTGACAGGTGAGCACCTCATCAGAATTACCCCATGCAAAGATGTCAGGGAAAGTATACAAGAGGAAATTGGAAAATGTGAGGGAGCCGAGCACGCGCTTCCTCCGCCCTGGCGCTTCTGCTCAGGCTTATTTATTTCTCACGCACTCCCTCTGTGGGCCTTTCCCCTCACTGAGGCTTCGATGCAAAACTGCACGAAGGGCAGGCGATCCCATGGCGCTGGCTCCTTGCTGGCACAGCTTCCTGGGTACACCTCTCGGCAGAGGACCCGCCTACGGATCAGATGCGGGGGCATTTCCAAAGCGAGCTCTGAGGGGTGGAGCCCTGAGAAGGAGAGGCAAGAAGAAAAATAGGTGAATTAACTGAAAAGCATGTTGTGGGCCAATTTAATCAGGGTTAATACATCAGGCCTCATATTGTTTTTGGAACTGGATTCGGGAGTAACAGGATCCCTGACAAGTTGTAGCCAGCCCTACTAGCGAGCGACTCCAGAGTTCACAGACCGGTCTTGAGGAAACCCCAGCACAGAGCAGCGAGTGGCAGGTCCACTCTGGTGGCAGGGCTCACTCTGCCCTCCGTCTTACTGCTTTCTGCTCAGAGACAAAGGCTGGGAGTTGAGGCTTCCGGGCAGCCTGGCCAACCCCAGGCCTGTGCAGGCCTGCCCCTGTCCAGAGGGCTGTGAGGGGGACACCCGGCCACTCTTCCAGAAAACTCTGTACCACTGGCTACACACAGTTCCATAGGGGCCTAGGAGAGGGGCAACCCCTCGCCCCCACCATTTCCCAGTCACAGCATGGGGACCCTGGGGAAGGTATGTAATTTAATCCCTGCATTTTGCCAATGGAAAAGGAATGGCCCGGAGTGCGAAAGGGGTCTCACTCTCCACATATGCTACTGGCCCTGGCCCAAGGGATGCCTCAGGGTACTGAGAGCCACTTGCTTTCAGAGCTCGCCAGGCAGAGTTGACCTTGCTCGTGCTGCAGACCGCAGGATCACATATCCTTGGCTTGGTTTTCCTCGCAGACTCTGAGGACCACCTGAGCCAGGGCTCCTCAAACCCCGCCGCACCCCCCACCCCCCGCCCCAGAGGCAACATGTGCAGGGGAGGAAGGAAGGGGCTGCACCTCCACTTGCTGTAGCACAGGCCTGATTCACCCGTCTTCCCTGACGTGCTGGGAAGAGCCTATGCCTTGGGGTCCAGGGTGGCCTTCCCTGCCCGCAAGCTGTGCGGTTTTGGACGCCTTTTCCTGCCTTCTCTCCGCCCCCATTCCCACCTCTGTAAAACGGGAGAAGGAGGCCAGTCCTGAGGTCACAGGACTGCTGTGATCAGCCCGCGAGGTGACGGAGGGAGCTCTGCGCGTAACAACCCCGGACGTAACAGCCCCTCAGAAACACAGCTGCTGCTGTCTCTTAGTATTGCCCTGGTCATACTGTGTCAGAGTTGTGGGCAAGGTCCTGTCTGAAGAAAAAGGGGGTTTTCTGAAAGACAAAACCTGTTTGAAAGACTCTGATTTGGAACAGAAGTGATCTATTGTAGTTCCTGTTATTTGTCAACTTGCCTGGGCCACGGGTGCCCAGGTGTTTGACCAAATGTCACTCTAGGTGTTCCTGTGAGAGTGTTTTGAGATGAGATTAACATTTAAACCAGTAGGACCGAGGACAGCAGATTGCTCTCTGTGGTGTGGGCGGGCCTCGCCCAGTCAGCCAGGGGAAGGCCTGAGTAGAGCAAAAAGGCCGACCCTCCCCTGCTGCCCTTTGAACTGGGTCATTGATTCTTCCCCATTCTGTAGCAGCCTGCACTGGAACGAGAATGGGGAAGTCCGCTCTGCAGATTTTGGACTTGCCAGCCTTCATATCCTTCATATCATAAGTGTGTGTGTGTGTGTGTGTGTGCGCGCGAGAGATGCATGCGTGTCTTTTATACATATAATACATACACACACACACACATATGTATATAATCTCCTATTGGCTCAAAGTCTCTGGAGAACCCTGACTCATACATGACCTAAGGGCCAAATTTGGTATAAGTGGGTGTATGCATACAAGTGTGTATGGTTTTCTACGTGTTTTCATATTTAAAGTAATCCAAATGTCTGAAGATGTGGCAGCAGCAGTCTCAAACTGGTTGGGGGTGATTTCAACTGTCCGCATCAGACAGGGCATATGATCCCCAGTTTTCACCCCCACCCGAACATGCACACCCCCTTTTATAGCCAGCTCCATGTAGACAATGGAGAAAGACTTTGAGGGACACTGGGCAAGCTGGCTGCCCTCCAGAGTACAGGACTCACCCACATAGCTAATCGTCGCTGGTGGGAGGCAGGGCGAGCATGAGTGAGACATGCACTGCTTCATTTCAGGAGCTCACAGTCTGTTGGAGAAGGCGAACACATGAGAGGAACACCAAGTGCTGACTGCTGAGTGCTCAGACAAAACCAAGGCAGGTTCTCCGGGGTTATCCAGTCTGAGACAGCGAGGACGTTAAGGAAGGCCTCTGAAAAGTGGGGAGCCCTTGAGTTGAGTCTGGAAGGTGGCACAGGAGGTTAGACAGCTGGAGGAGAGGATGAAAGATACTCTCCTTTGCACACGCAGAGGGAATAGCGTATGCAAAGAAAGACCGTGTGTTTGGTGGGGATCAGCGGGGCTCGGGAACTGCCGGCCATGGCCAGAGTGCAAGGTGGCCCTCGGGTGGGAGGCCAGAGTCCTAAGGAGAGGCAGAATCATCAGGAGCATTTTTCTTGAAAATGAGTCAAGGCCACTGAAGGAATTTTAGCAGTGAAATATTTCTGTTTTATGAAGATCTCTCTAGCTGCTTTGTGGAGAATGAATTGAGAAAGGCATAGGCAAGGTGACCAAGGAGGCTCCCCAGCACATGTCTGACAGCCTAAGATTTCCATTCTAGTAATTAAAGCTTAGATCCCTATCATAGGGTATGTGGGATAAGAATTTAATTTCTTATCCCACTTCAATATGAATGAGTTCAGAAACTTTCCCCAAGAGCAAGTTTCCATGATAGGAGGTGCAGAGGTTACTACGCCACTCACGGGCCTCGTGATTTCGCCCACACTCTGTCCTGTGAAGAGGGACCATTCAAGAGCTCAGTAATAACCTTAGGATGTTTGTTGGCTGTTCTTCTGTAGTAAACATCGTGCAGAAACCAAAGGTGTCATTGCCCCCTGATGCTCATGTTCAAGGCTTTCTCCTTGGAAGGTGACAACCAGTTTTCCTTTACTCCCTAACTCGTCAAACTGAAAACACTAATGTCAGACATCCTTGGGCCTTGGGATGAGACCAAATGCTTGATATTAACTTTTCCTTTGTCAAAACAGAAATCAAAACCAGTTAGCCAGGGCGAGCCCCAAGGCAGAGAGAGGGCTCTTGTGGTCAGCTTCCACTCTGGCTCCCACGCCGGGCCATTCGTTTAACACACGGGAGGGCATTTGGAGAGGCAGCAACTAGCACTTTCTCTCCAGCAGCCTCCATTAAGTGGGATTTCCCTGTGTCAGCTTGCCGTCCTCCAATGAACGTGGAGGACACTGATGAGTCAGCCTGATCCTAAACCTTGAGGCAACCCAGGGCCCGTGGTGGGGGGAGGTACCTGGAATTGACCACGGAGCACTGGAAGAGGGAGGGGCAAGCACCTGCTCCAGCCTTTCCCTCCAGCACAGGCTCAGGGATAGATGCTCGGAAGCAGAAGGTCACGAGTAAGGCTGTGGAGCCAGGTTTTGGTGTCTTTGTATCCATCTTCTCCCCACCCTCGGTATCTGAAGGGCTGACACTGCACTGGAAGGGACCTTACACATCATTTGTTGAGATACTATTACTCTCCTCTGCCTAGGTGAGAATATGGGCCCACGTTCCCGGCTCACTTTTGTTTTAGAACACCCAGTACCTGCCTTCATTTGCAAAGGACTTCCTTGCCACCTTTTCCTTTGTGCCAGTGCCAACCCCGTGAAGTGGACGTCATATTCCCCATTTGACTAATACGCAAACTGAGGCTCATCTCCTGTGACGGGGTTGACCCACGTTCCCAAAGCTCCCCTGTGATCACACGAGGACTGAACCCAGTGGCTGAATCCAGGGTGTTCTCCTGCCCCTACCTCCCTGTCTCCTTGGGCCCAGAGGGATTCGCATTTGCCCTCCCTCCTGGTCTCTTCTGGCTTTGGACTGGACCCTGCACTCTGCCTGGCTCCCCTCTAGGCTCGCCCCTCCCTGCTGCCATGGCCGGTGCACTACCCTCCGCTCTCGCTGCACCCAGAGCACTCGCGGTGCCAGAGGAGAGCTTGATGGGCGATTAGATAAGTGGAGGTGAAACAGAAGGAGACGCTCCAAGCTAAAGGCCAGTCATCTCTCTCGACATCTGCTCCCCAGGGAAGATGAGGCTTGTGGTCAGTCAGCCCACATTTAGCTAAACCCAGCAAGTGCCCCTGGGCCTTCCTCTCCCAGCTGACAAAAGTCTACATGCCTTCGGGGCTCACTTCAGATGTCCCCTCCTCCTTGCAAGAGTCCTTGTCTTCCTTCCCCTCGGGCAGGGTTAGATGCCCCTCCAGCCCATTTACTAGCACTTGTCACACTGTATCTCAGTCCCCATGTCACCTGACCACCTTGTCCACAGCACTGAGGTTGAGACGAGGTTGTATGGCAGGCCAGGCAGGCCACTGTCATGGTTAGGGCTAGGATGGGCTGGAAACTCAGGCTGCCTGGATTTAAACCCCAGCTCCAGCACTTACTAGCTGTGTGACACACTTAGAGAATCAATTTTTACATCTGTAGAACAGGGCTAACAAGCATACCTAATCAAAATGTTAGTATGAGGCATTAACATCTAGAAAACTTTCCACCTTGTGAAGGGCACACTGTAGGTGCTCAGCAGATGTTAATTATTATTATTGTATTTGTATCCTCAGTGTCTAGTAAGTGCACATGTAAAGGAGGGAACCTGGGAGGAGGGAAGAATTGGTTGAATTAAGAAATGACAGATGATTGAACGGATGATGAATTAGTCATACAAGCAGTTTAGTCAGGGTTCTCCATAGAAACAGGACTGGGGGCTGGCGGCGGGGGGTGGTGGAGAACGATAGTGACTCATTATAAGGAATTGGCTCACACAATTCTGGAGGCTGAGAAATCTCATGACCCGCCATCTGCAAGCTGGAAACCCAGGGAGACCAAAGGTGTAAGTCAGCCTGAGACTAGCAGCCTGAGAGCCTGGGGAGTCAACAGCATAAACGCCAGTCTGAGGGCAGGATGAGAGGAGAGGAGATGTCCCAACGCAGCCAGTGAGGCGGAGAAGGGCGAATCCCTCCTTCTCCTGCCTTTTGTTCTATTCCAGCCCTCAACAGATTGGATGGTGCCCACCCACACCAGGGAGGGTCGCCTGCTCTACTGAGTCCCTGGATTCAAAGGCTAATCTTACCAGAAACACCCTGATAGACACACCCAGAAATATTGTTTAACCTGGGTACCTGTGACCAGTCAAGTTGACGCATAAAATTAGTCATCACCCACAAGCACAAGGATAAGAACGGGGCCCTAGAGGGGCCCTCGCAGGACCCCGGGTCCTGTTATGCCAGGGCCACTGCCTTTGGGGCTGCTGAATCTGTAAATCACACGAACTGTGATCTCAGAGATGCTGTTCCATGCTGATCAGAGGATTCCAGAAACCAGGAAGGACAGTCAGAAGATGAGATGACAGCAGACTGGCAGGAGGAGTCGGGTGGGAGAAGACACTTGCCTAAGTCTCCAAGCCATCTCGGAGAAGGCTAAGCAAAGGCGGCCGACACACGAAACCCTCAGCAGGCCGCTGGGAGCAGGCCCTGAGCTTCTCCGCGGCTCCGAGAAAGCCGACATCCGAGCTCTGACCTCGGAGCCCAGCGCTCTGGCCGCCTCCTGCCTGCCCAGGTGTGTGACCCTCCCACCCCCTGGAATGCGGCTGTGCCGGCGATGTAATCAGCAGAATTCCTCTGACTGGCTCAAGAAATGCCCCTTTGAGAGGGGAAAGCACAACCAGGTTGGGAACATGTGAATCCTGCTGCTTGTGCCTGAACAGCTGCCCCATTGTAATGCCCCTGTGCAGCAGAGCAGAAGTCTAAGGTTTCAAATGGCATCTTTGTCAGAAGCCGTCCACATGCAACTCTTACATCGTTTGACGCGTTCGTAGGTGGGCACGTCAGTTTCATCCACTTCCGCTGTTGTGTTTGCTTGCTGAGCTATTTCACGTCTACAGAATTGTGTGCAACATCTCCCTTTCTGGATCATCAGAGCTGAAAACATCGAGAACTCCCGCCGTGTGATGTGTGGAGTCAGATGGTGAATCTGCCAGTAGATGGAGTGCTCTGTGCCTGCCAGCATTTCTTGATATTCTGGTTCAGTGTCGGTAAAACAGTCTCTCCTATGTCTCTGGACCCAGGACAGAAAACGTTCTGCATCTACAATGAACGGATTCACATTCAGGCCAAAAAGGCGCCTAGGATGCTGCTTAGTAATCGGTTGCACGTGTAGGGCAAGTGTGCAGCATGGGCGTGCTTTGGGCGAGGGGTCCCCACGGCACAAACAATGAGGCTCCTTTTGCAGAAGGAAAGACACTTGGTCCCTCAGCGCCATGGAAAGGGAGGCTCTTCCTGGAGTCATTTGTGACTGAATAACGAACCCCAAGCAATGAAGCACCACGTGTGAGAAGAGGTCAGCTCTCCAAAAGAAATAAAACCAAGCTGCGGCCCAGCGATCACCATCAGGAAGGTATGGGCAGCCTGCCCAGAGTCAGAGGTTTTCTTTGCTCTGGGCATCTCCTCTGACAGGTTTTCCCCAAATTGGGAGTAAGCGCTTGTCAAGTATATTAAAAAATTTTAAAAGGAGGAGGACATTTTGAATGGTCCCTGGTTCAGGCCCCCTGGGGGTTCCCCACTTATGTTTTTAACAGCTCAGGCCTTGGCAGGTCTTGGCTTTCCAGTTGGCAGAAAAGGAGTGGAAAATGCACTTGATTCTCCAAGTCGTACCTGGGGACCTAGGTTTGGACCTAACAACAGCAGGTGAGGACCAGCATTTGGAGACCTTTAGGGGCTCCACAGCAAGCTGCAAAACCCCACTGTCAACCCGACAGCACCCCTGTAGCCTGCTTCCCGCAAGGACCCCCCAAGGCCAGAACTGCCCGTGGGTGCTGAGTTCCCGTTATCCCAGGATGGCTTTCCTTGCGGAATGAGTATCTCCCTGGTAGTCTGCCTTTGACAGCCTCAGTCCATCCCCAGCTGTCCCTGACAGGTGAAAGCATGTTAGGTAATAGGAAAATACAATTTGCAAAGGACATATATAGAAGTTCTCTGTAAGGAGACAGTCTGCTTCACAAAGTCTTAAATAAAATGTGTTTGTATTATCTAAAAAAAAAAAAAAAAGAAGGGGCATATAAATTTAACAATGGGATTCTTTTTTCCCTTCTCTCACCTACCCTCCCTCCCCCTCCCTCCATCCTTCCCTTTTCCTCCCTTCTCCCCTCCCTTCCCCTCCCCCCTTCTCATCCAGCTACTCACCCATCTATTCATCCTTGCATCTCCCTTTCATCCCTTGGGTGAAACACAAGTGGGCGAAACACAAACCAGATTTTTTGCCACTTCTCAAACTCAGTGGATCAAGTGGGAAAGAAAAGCGAGGATCCCTCTCCAGAGAAGGAAGCTAAGAGACCCAGCGTGTCAGCGCTGCGGGCAGAGCAAGTGCCTGCTGCAGGCAGGGCCGGCAGCTGGTGCGACCACCCTGGATGGATGCCCAGCCATGTCGGGTCCTATAAGGAACCTTGCCCCGAGGTTCCTGAGGAGCTCTCTGAATGACCTGCAGTCGCAGGGAAAATGTATATACACATTCCTGGGGAGGTGGCCCACCAGCACCACCAGATTCTTAGCCACCCCCTCTATCTGTGACTTACATTACTGATTAGCTGTAGTTGGGCCCAACCGCATGCTGCCTCTTCTCCCCCTAATGGTAGAAAGACATTGTTGTGTCATCGTGGTTAAAAACACGAGCTCTGGAGTCACGCTGCCTGGGTAGCAATGCCAGGTCCTTCGGTTACCAGCCTTGTAACCTTGGAGAGTTATTTACTATCACTGAGCTTCAGTGAGTCTGCTACTGCATGGGGGTCTTGAATGGATTAAATGAGATAATGCAGGCAAAGCGTATAGCAGTGGGCACCGCGCACCTGGGGGCTCCGTAAATCATCGGTGCTTTGGCATCATCGGCTCGAAATACCCATAAAACACCAATGTCCTAGATGGAAGGTGTGCCGTAAACCAGAGCTCAACATACTGTGGGCAAAGGGCCAAATCCCACCCGCCGGCTCTTTTTGTAAATAAGTTGTATTACGGCACAGCCGCACCCATTGATTATGTACTGTTCATGGCTGCTTTCAAAACACGAGTGCAAGGCTGAGTAGTTGTGACTGGCCTGCAGAGCCTAAAATATTTACTACCTGGCCCTTCGCAGAAGAACATTTGCCAGCCTCTGCTGTAAACAATTAGAAAACAATAAATAATATATAATCTACCATGGAGACTCTCACAAGTGCACAAGGAGGCATAGACAAGGATGTTTATTAACATCATCATTTTACTGTCAAATACCTGGGAACAATCTGTCAATCAGAAGAGGAATGCCATACTTAAACCATGGCAGGTAAAAAGAACACCTTTTATCTATATTGAGTCACATGGAGAAGTCCCCAGTAGGGATTGTTGAGTGAAAAACATCAAGGACGTTCCCATTTGTGTAAAACATGCAAAACATGTTGTATGCTTTCTGCTAGTTCTTATGTGAATATGCAACTGCACAGAAAGGACTCTGGAAAAATATGCCACACATAGGCCATCCTGCTTGCCTTTGAGGAAGAGTGGAGCTTGGAGGTGTTTGCCAGTAGAGACTTCAGCCCTACCTATAATGCTTTTCACATTATGGCCAGGAGAATGCACTCATGTAGTCCTTGTTTACTTAAAATTGATTTCAAAAGTATTGTGTGTAAAGTGTAAGACTCTTGGGCAGAACACTGAGGGGTGGGCATGACTCCGCTAGGTGGGACAATGGGGGAGGAACATGATGCCAGGAAGAGGGACAACAAGAGCAGAACAATGGGGCCGGACAGACACCGATGTCACTGGATCACTGGGCAATGAGGACAGTGACTGATGCAGCCCCATCAAAGGCAGGAGAAGGTGAGGACTGGGGAAGGGAAGCAGACAGCACAGAGGGAAGTCATTTATCACAGTAGAGGTCATAAAAGGGAATTAAAGCCTTATACCTCCTGTCACACCAGGCCACTCTGAGAGAGGCAGCAGGTGGGGAAGTCCTAGGTACCCACAGCGAGGCCAGACAGAGCCTTGGGCCCGCCCAGCCTGCCAGACTAGGGGGCTGGGAGCTCACTTTTCTCAGTCCCACTCCCTGTGATACTGAGATTCCTAAACATTATGTCCTGGCATGAGGAGGCCAGAGAACTTGTTCTGCTTCTCAGGGCTTCATAAAACTGACTGGACAGTTGGATTTGGTGTTTAGCATTAGGAGGGAAAAAAAAAGCCTGTTTCTAAAACACTTGCCGTAATGTGTAAAAGCGCCAGACATGCGGTTTGGGGCGAGACGACTGCGCATCCATATTTTTAACATTAGGAACCTCCCCGCCCCAGTTGGAGAACTTCAATGTGCTTCCCAGGATGAACAATAGTTACACAATGTGTTACAAGAGGGAACTGAGTAGGTGGCCAGATTTGGGGCTCTGGTTTGAAACAAGGGTGTGCCCTGGCTCGAGCACTTGGCAGGAACCAGGAAACAGTTTCGAAGCTACAGATGATGGTCAGACTTCACCTCTGGGACTCGGATGTCGGGAAGCAGCTGTTCCTTGCTGTCCCTGTCTGCCCCACGGTGGTCCCCATCACATCAAGTGGAGCCAGTGAGACATGAGCCATCCTAGCTCCTGTCCAGGCAGGGGTCTGTTGTCATGCTGTTTGTGTGTCCCCCACCCCACCCACCTTGGCCACAGGTTAGAAGGGACGGGTGACCCAAGTTTGTCCAAAAGTCCGCCCAGGATTCTGCCGGACTTGTGCGGAAATAAGCCATTTCCCCCCCACTGGAACCGCTAAGCCGAAACGATACAGCCTGAAGGAGCCAGTGAGCATTGCCCGAGCAGGACCTGCCTAAGAATGAAGCCAGGAAAGGGGAAAGCGCGCGAGAGACGTTCTTGACATCACTTTCCTCACCAGGTTCAGCTGTACCTGGATCCTGTTAACCCTCATACTTTAAAGTTATAAATAAATTGTCATTGTTCTTAAACCAGTTTCTGTCACCTGCACTTTAAAGAGACCTGACAAATATTTCCACCCTATTATGCTGTGACAGAAAAAAAAAATGGCAAATCATTTTTCAGAACCGTGCTCTGGATAAAACAGGCCTAGCTTTCCTCACTTCCTCCAGCCCTTTAGAAATCAGCCAGTAGACACTCCGGATCAGGCCAGGTTAATAGTTCCCAGGAACAGACGCCCACGCTGGCCGAGGTAAACAGCAAATTTATTTCTAGAAAGTAAATCAGGTGGCTCTCAGAATTGCTAGACAGCTTAAACTTGGGCTCCAGGCAGGGGTGGGAACAAGGGCAGTTGGTGCGCCAGCCACACCAAGGGCCAGGATGGAGAGAAGGCCACCGCCCCTGCCAACCCTGGACACTGGTCCTGCTGCCTCAGAAATGGACTGTGCTGCCCCCCTGTAGGCACGCTGCATGCTGGCTGACACCGCATTTTCTTCAAAGGTTCGTATGCCAGCTCCCAGGCAGGGGTATCTGACTGGCTGAGCGTACATCACATGCCTGCTCTAGTTGCAAAGGAAGCTGGGAAAGTGATCTGGCCATTCTGACTTCTAGAGTGGAAGGCAGACTGCATTTTCCCCTAAGACCTCAGACAGCAGGAGAATAAAAACGGGGGGGGGGGGGGGAGCAGAGTAGAATAGAATAGGAGTAAGTACAGTAAAATGGCACACATCCTCAGTGGCCCATCTTTCCTTTCCTATGAACGCTGCCACTCTGCATGAGTATCTGCTGTCTACTCTGGGCATTTAGCAGCTGCCACAGCTCACCTCCTGTCCCCTGCGGGTCAACCAGAAGCTGTATCCTACCCAGCCCCGCCCTTCCCTGTGTCATTTTCCATGTCCCCTCCGTGATTTCCCTGGGACCTGTCAGCTTGGGCCATGCGATCTCCGTAAAGCCCTCAGTCTAGCCCATGCCCACAGCACTGAGTGATAGCTCATTACCAGGCCAGCCCAGCCTCGCCGCACGACTTTGCACACGTCCGCTTCGCACTGGGGGCAGGACAGTCAGGCGAAAGAGCAGCACTGAGGAGGCTGCAGGTCCCATCAAGCCTGCCCTTCTTGTCAGTTTCCTATTGTCTCCCTAGAAACTAATCCCATTCCCCTTGACAACTGCACAGTGAGGCTACTTGCTTCACTGATCACCAAGATGGCTTATTGCTTCGTTAATTAGCTACTCAGGAAAATGCTGTACAACACTTTGGCGCTTGGCTTCTAGCTTGTTAACACAGGGAGCTCCAGTGAAGCTTTGACCTGGCCCGCGGCTGTCAGTGGGATGACTCAAGAACAGCTGGATGGAAGAGGTGCTTTTTATCCCGGGGGCTCACCAACGCTTTCAGGGACTGCGGGTAGGAAGGGTGGGGAGGGTGGAACACAACTGTCACTGGGAGACTCTGTTTTCTGCCCCTTAAAGTGGAGAGTGTCCCTTGCAGGGCCTTGAAAGGTGGGACCAGATTACAGGGCAGAGATCTGCAGAGTCGAGTCTAGGTAAATGGCTAGAAATATTAGAATGTACTAACCTCTTCATTTGGGCAATATTGTCCTAAATAAGAGGTCAAAGATCAGGTGTGGCATAAAACCTAAATTCAACTTAATAATACATACCCGTCTCCATTATATGCCGATCGCCGTGCTGAGAACTGGGGGAATAGCCGGCTAAGACACAGCCCCGTGCTCAGGGAGGCCAGCCGAGCGACGCAGAGGAGACGACGGAGCGGGCCGTTTTGGTGCAGAGGGACCCCGGGGCCTCAGGGGTTAGCATCGGGTGCTGATGGGAACAGAAGAGAGGGGCACCGTGTTCGTTTCCTAAGCTGCCGAAACAAATCACCGCCAGCTCACAGCCTAAAACAACAGAAAAGAATTCCCCCACAGCCCTGGGCAACACTGGCCGGAAAGCAGGGCCTCGGCGGGGCTGCACTCGCCCCGGAGGCTCCAGGAGAGAATTCGCTCTCCGCCTCCTCCAGCTTCGGGTGGGTGCCGACGTCCCTTGGCTTGCGGCTGCGTCACCCCGATCTCTTGTCGCCACACCCCCTCTTCCTCTGTGTGTCTGTCGCCCTCTGCCTCTCTTCTAAGGGTACTTGTGATGGCTTTTAGGGTCCATCTGGGAAATTCAGGCTAAGCTCCTCCTCCCAAGGTTCCTAATTTAATTCCATCTTACGCAACATAAAAGAAGATTGTCCTGTAAAGTAATATTCAGAGGTTCTAGAGATTAGGAAATACATTTTGGGAGGGGGCATTTTTCAGACTGCCAAGGACCCTAAGCCTGGGGTGGGGCGAGGCCAAGAAAGGGCACCCAGAGGAATTAAGTAAGGATGGCTGGCCCTAGGCCTGTTTGCCTTCCCCACTTCCGTGGCTCTGGGCGGCCAGTACCTGCCGGCCACGGCTCCCAGGTTCTCATGTGAACTGGCTTCCATCTGTGTCCCAGCAAGGAGAGGCCTTCGTGGGAGATATGGGGGAGAAGGCTGGGAGGGAGAAGCCGGAATATTTCTTCTTTGCCTCAGCAGCCTCTCTGATAGTGGCTGTATCTCCTCTGAGGTTGTCTCTCCTGCCAGACAGGTCCCTGGGCTCTGGTAATGGTACCTGTTCCCTTTGTGCCTCTAGTCTGGGGGTGGTGGGAACAGTTTCCTGCTGGGCTTATCTGTGCAAGACCCAGCACCCTCTCTTGGCCTCTCAGCTCCTCTACCACCTGCCCAACCAATTCCCCTGTATTAAATTCCCTATGTAGGAAATGCTTAAAGTGGCTTCAATCTTCCTGGTCAGTCCCTGACTGATGCCACGTCCAAGCTTAGCTTCGAAGGATGGATAGTCTAGGGGAGGATGGGGGAGTACTGCTGTGCCAGGATCTACAACGGTGGGCCAGACAGACTCTTTGGAACCCTCACTGAAATGGAAAAGACAGACACTGGTCAACTCAGCACCCAAGTACAAACAGCAGTCAGTGTATGAAGGGGAGGTAGGATAGCCTCAGAAAAACACAATGATGGGACCCCCTAATCAGGAAGGAGGGTCATATCAGGGCTCCCTGAGGAGTGAGTGATGTGTGAGCTGAGGTCTGAGAGTAGAGGGGGCGGTGACCCACTGAGGCCTTCCAGAGAGAGGGCAAGGCGCATGCACGAGCCCAGGTGCAGGAGGGGCCTTCCAGGGTCTGAAAGAAGGCAGATGTGAGCTGAGCACTAACAGCCCAAGGGGAAGGGCTTCCCCAAGGGGGCCAGAAAGGCAGGCACAAGGCAGACGGTGCAGGGTCTTGTGAGTCTGGGTTAGGGTTCGGGAAAAGGAGGCAAGTGGCAGTGTTTCCTTGGAGCTGCTTCCTGGGGAAAAAAAAAAAAGGATTGGACTTGGATGGCAACCCAGTTAAGAATTTTCTCTAAAACCTGGGTAGAAATCTAAGCTATGCATTGGTGCTATTGAACTTGTAAAAACTTTATAGTTATAAGTTTTGTTGCCTGTATAGGGATTAGACACTTCCGCTGGGAGACGCAGGTAGCATGAGTGAGAGTAAGGCTGGTCAGGTGGCCAGCGGAGGCAACTGGGCCCCTCTGGCCCACAGAGAGCCTTTGTGTGAATTCGGAAAGGGGGCCTCTTTTTCCCCCATGGAAACCAAATGGGCCACCTTTGACTCTGCCTCTCTGGGACCCCTCAGCAGGCACCACCTGCCCAACCAAAATGCAGGGGCCCACCCACTGCTCATTCAACACAGCGCTTGTCAAGCACAGGCATGGGCTCAGCTTGCCAACGACTTCTGATTTTTTTTTTCCAAAATGAACTGAATATCTAATTTTTGTGTGTGAAATAGCCCAATTTTAAAAACGGAAGCCGCAACTTCAATTTATCGTGTCCTGTAAATAGTGTCGCAGCGAACCAGCATGGCATGTGTGAGGTGCAGGCTGGGCTGCAAGTTTGCAGGCTCTGGTATTACATGGTAAAGGCGCTCCAATGTACAGCCTCTCTTCCTACACACACACAATTGAAACAGAAGAGGTAGAGGTGAGGAGTCGGGGATTCTTTCCTTTGATTCTTACACCCAAATGAATGCATGTTTGGAAAAGAGTAAACCCCAAGTGTGAGCACTGGTAAGATCAAGACTGCTCTCCAAGAGAAGAAAGTCCCAAGGAAGGGAGACACAGGGCCCCTGGGGGAGGAGGGTTACTGAGTGAGGCAGGCTCACTGAGACAGGAGGGACCATTGCTCTCCGGGTAGGTGTTCTCAGCAGCCCACAGTGAACTTTACCTCTTTAATTTCCAGGCAGACTAGGATTCTAGGTCTCCTGCAGGGGCGTTAAAAATTGAGAAGGGGAAGGAAGAATTCCTGAAGGGCGGCTAGCGTGCCAGCTCCCTGGTGCCCCGGCCCCTGCACAGCGCTGCGTGTCCCAGAGGCTGGTGACGGCTGGCCGCAGCCCTGGCAGCAGCTGGTCTTCCCTGCGGAGCCCAGGTTGAGTAAGCAGAGATGGCTAGTCAAACTGGCAGACACACTGGAGGGGCTCCCCTTTGAAGACCAGGAGATCACAGGGACAATTTCCTGTTTGCCAACTTGCACCCCAGCTCTCATCAGACTGGGGTTGTGTGAAGTTTAACTGAGGCCTGTTGATGGCACTCAGCGCTGTTCCCCTTTTCCTGAAGTTGTAATCGTTTCTTCCGCCATTTCGTTTTCAGGCATGTGTGCTTTGTAGGGGGACAGATCAAGCTGTAAGGCCCCAGTTAACCCCGAGGGTCTTTTTCTATAAATCTGTTCTATTGAAGAAACAGATTTATGTCCTCCTTCGACCCAAAAATGTGTATTCACACATGTATCTAGATTATCATGTGTATTTGATAGGTAAATGCAAATAGGTCAACGACGAGGTTAGTTTTGGGGGGAGGGGTTTGTGTCCTATTTCCTGTCTGGGGTAACCAGTTTGTTCCAAATAGTACTGAGAGACAGTGCTTCTTACCCACAAGCAAAGGAGCCAAGTTCTTATGTGGGTAAGTTATGTCACATATGGTAGTTATTCCATAAAGATCAGATTATCTGATTCTGTGATCACTCCATTTGGTTTGGAGCTGTGAGATGTGGGAGCCAAAACTGAGTGCTTTTCCTCCCACCTTGCACGTTCTTCTAAGCTGGGCTAAAAATCAAATGAACAGAGACAGATTAACAGGAGAAAAATCAAATTGTAATATGTGTGCATAGGAAATTTATATAAGCATGAAAATTCCAAATGAGGTAAAATTGGGCATATTTTGGACCAAATAGAAAGGGGAGTAGGGGTCTGAGAGTTCAAAGGTAGTAGGCCATTTACAGGTGGCTGAGAAAGAGTGGGAACGTAGATGGCAGGGACATTTTTGCTTCAGTGGGACATGGGCTGATCTAGTGAACAGGCAGCTTTCTATCTAACATACTTAAATCAAACTAGGCTAAGGCAAACATCCTAAGACTCCCTGCTGGGAGTCAGCCTTTCCCTCTGAATCTCTTAGGCAGGAAGGGGAGGTAGGGGAGCATCAAAGATTCTTTCTGCATCTTTTGTTTCTTAGTAACCAGCTTAAAATCAATATTCCACAAGATAAAACTTTGGTCCCTTTCAAAGACAAATGGAGAAATTCAGGTTGTGCTTATGCCCTGTATTGAGCTTCTGGGAACACATTTATCAATGACTCTGTGAATGGTGTTACCAAGGCCAGGAAGAGGCAGGATTCAACTGAGCCAAAAGGAGGAGGAAAATGCATACAGTTGCTGATGAAGGTACTGGTCAGATGGGAAGGTAAACAGTGGGTCCCCCAGGAAAGAAGTGTTAAACATCATCACATCTAGAGCTATCATTTCTCCACTTTTTTCCACAGTTGCCAGAATGTCTGAACTAATTAAATGGCAAATTGTCCTGGTGCAGTCATTTCTCCCATTCCCCCCCCCCCCCTCTCTCTCTCTCTCTCTCTCTCTCACACACATACACACACACACACACACACACGTTCCCAAACCCTGAGTGTTGGGGTGGGAAGAGCAGGACATGGAGAGTCAATAGACAAACATCCAACCCTGTGAGGTTTATAGGGTGTCGGAGGAGGTCTGGGTGTTACTTTTTTTTTTTAAATAACCTGTCTCATTACTCTTGGAAATAAGCAAGACATACAGTATAAAAAATAATTACCCCATTGTCTTATTGCACATATTTTAACTTTAAATGAAATTAAATTTTATATCTTGTTAAAAAATATATTATTCCAGCTTTATCTTAACTAGATCTTTAGTCAAAACTTAAAACTGGAAGCTCTGTAGATATAAAAAAAAAATTCGGAGCATAAAATGTGAGCCGTGGATCTTCAGTGTCTGCATTTCCTTGGGAGTATTAGGGAAAAATAGAAAAAAGCTAGAGGAGACTGAGAATCTGAAGCTACCACAGAACGCAGGGGAAGGGTTAGCATAGTGTCCTGTCCAAGTGTTGAGTTGCTGAAACTGCCACAGGTTGTCGAGCTCTAGCTACGGACAGTTACTGTGTTACCTGGTGCAAATCCCTTTGCCTCTCTGGGCTCTGAAAAATGCATTAATAATGCAGAGAGTTATGTTAAAAGGGAAAATGAATATATCATACCTTGTACAATACTCATTAAATGTTCCGATGGGCAGGGTTTGGGTTGGACTGGCTCGGATTCAGACGCTGGCTCTACAGCTCTCCCCCCGTGTGGCCTTGGGCAAATCACTTAGCCACCCTGAGCTTCCGTTGTCTCCACTGAAATTCTCTGCTGATGTGCATGTGTTTTTTGAGCAGTGAGACAGTGTGCGTAAAAAAGCACAGTGCAGGGTCTGGCCTAGGATGAATGTTTTATAAATTTGGGGTGCTAGAGCTGCTTCGAATAGAATTCATTCCATTCAGCTCCCTACTAAAACCACCTCCGCCCACCCCTGACGCCCCCTCTAGCTATCTGCCGAACAGGGATATCTGTAGCCACTGCTGCATGGAGGAGCTCCTCGTAGCTTTTGGGACCTTCCCAGAGCAGACCACTCAGTTCAGCATCCCCTCTCCGTGAGACCCTGATGGAAGAGGGTTCCGAAGCATTCAGTCACTCCAACACATGCCATAAAAACCCCAGGAGGAAAGAACCCGTTAGCACCTGCACGACTGGGGACCCGTGTCAGCAAAATGGCCAGGAGCTTCCTGCCGAAACCCGAGGGCATGGCAGGTTTACAGAGGCCCTTCATTAAGATGAATTATGGACCTGTGGGTCTCTGTAGCTCAATTTGGCCCAGGCTGGGAGGTGAGGCCCAGCTGCCCCCCCTCCCATTCCGTCCTGCACAACAGAAAACCCTCTTCCTCTCCTCTCCTCCCAGGCTCTGTCCCACCCCACTGAGCACCCCCTACCCTTGTCTAATGAAAGAAAAAGGCAGCAACCCCTTCAGGGGGTTCCCAGAACAGGAGGTAAACTTCAACCTCAGAAAACCATTTTCCTGTAAGTGGTAAGTACCTGGCTACCCAGGCCTGGCCCGGGCCCTTTGTGACAAGTACAGAGCATTCTCCTGTCCTCCCCCTCTCTTCTCAGGCCATTTACAAGTCCACACAGCCTGGGGGGGTTGTGGGGGAGCCCCTGGGTGGGGGCAGCCACAGCCACACGGCTAGCTGTGCATTCCTTCCCATACTAAGTCGCAGGTCAGAGGTTATCCTGTCAGCTCCTCCAGGGTGCCTGGCTTTTTATGTTTTTGTTTTGTTTTTCTTTAAAACCATGAAATATGATAAATGGTTGTTCCAAGAAGCTAAGCACAAATGCTTTCTAGAGCAGTGATTCTTAGATGTTAGTGTGCTCCCAGATCACCCAGGGACCTGGGAATGGCAGGGAAGGCCTGCCACAGCACAGAGGCGACATTCGGGGCGGCCGGCCGAGGACTCTGAGGCTCATCTGCAGCTTGAGAGATGGAAGTGAGACGCTCAGGTGGTCTCCCCACCTAACTACAGATTTGGCTGGATGGTGGAGGAATGGAGAGTGGCTGACAGGGAGGGAGAGACTTGTGAAAAGCAACTCCCCCAGAAATGTTACAAGAAGAGAAGGGGAAACTGATACTCACCGAGCGCCTGCCACGCGCTCTCCAGCTTTCTCCCAGGGAGAAGGCTCGATGCAGCGCTGCGTGTGCCGGGTTCTGGAGCCCGACTGCCTACGCTCCAGTCCTAGGTCCGTCACCTACTAACGTGGTCTTGGGAGAGTTATGTCATGTCACTCTGTAGGGCATGAGGATAGCACCTACCTTGCAGAATTAGTTGTGTGGGTGACATGCATGCATCATAGCACATAGCACAGTGCTTGGCACAGAAAAAGCTCAAAATGTTAAGTGCTATCATCGTCACCATCAGTAACATAACCATCATCTTTGTTGCACGGGGTGGGGGGTGAGGGCGCTCAGGGCTTGAGATCTTGTCTCTGACCCTACTCCCTGGGTCTGGGCAGCAGCAGCCTTCCTTGTAGCTCAAAGAATTGAAATTCTCTCTTCTTTGAGACTCAGGGTGAGAATTAAAGCTTCTTTGTTTAGCCTAGGGGCTGTGAAAGCCAAAAACAAAAAAAGCCGAAAGGAGGCAGGTGCATAATGACACGCCTTACCCTGTAATTCTCTGGTTTACACAGCACCTGGGCAAATCCCGTGGCGAGCCCAGGGCCCCTGGAAGTGCATCCCCTCCCTGCCGGCAAAGGGAGGATTCCTAGGTGGCTTGTTGCCTTGGGATACAGTGGGATGGGGGCCAAGGATCTGCTCTTCCCTCTCTCTCCCTCCCTCTCTTCTTTCCTGTTCAGAGAACTGAAGGTGAAGGCTGATTCTGGGAGCTGTGTATTTTTTTCTGATGTCCGCAGAATTCTGTGCTACTAGAAGGCTTGGAATCTGGAGTCCAAAAGGAGGATTCCGGTTTTGAATTTTGACAATGAGGAGGTGAATTAATACTTCCAAGCCTCAGTTTCTTTATCTTTTGAAAACACCTGATAATGGGAGTTTCCACTAGACCGTAAGTGGCTCAAGGGCAGGAGTTGGGTCTTTTTTATTTTTTTTAACTTATTTCACTTGGAGCATCTACAAGGGGGAACCCAAAAAACCCTGGAATTTATTTATTAAAAATTGTGTATTTATTCTTACATGTTTAAACTTCAGTCACCTTCAAAGTACTCCCCATTTCATGTAATACACCCATCAAGATGTTTTTTCCAATGCTCAAAATAGTTTTTGAACTGGTCGACTTGGTTGCCTTTTAGTGCTTCTGCCGTTTTTTGTTTCACCTCTTCCAATATTTGCAAAATGTTTCCCTTTGAGAGCTCTTTTCATCTGGGGAAACAAACAAACAAAAAAAGTCACTTGGGACGATATGGGGTGAATAGGGAGGGTGGGGCCCAGAGGTCATGCCGTCTTTGGTCACAAACTGCTGACCACTCAGCACAGTGTGGGTAGGTACACTCGTCAATCACCCATCATGAAGTGGGCAGATAGGTTGAGTCTTCAAAAAAAATTCACGGAAGCTGACTGCAGCCTCTCACAACCCCAGCTGGTACCCTGATATAGATGGGTCCCCAGAATACTAGGAGCCTGCCCTCCAGAAGATAACTGCAGTTTTTCTGGGTTCCCCCCCGTAGCATGATACCTGTCATACGATTAGCGTCCAATACCTGTGCAGCTGAGTGAATGCATGCCACTTACCTTACTGAACTGTTGGAATTATCTGTTGAGGTACTGTGTATAAAAGCCCTTAGCCCAGTTATGTTCCCTGTGCGTTCCTTTTCCCTGTTCTCATTTTAGACCTACTCCCTGGAGAGGAGGGGAAGGGGGGGAAGGGTACAGAAAGGAAAGCGAGGGAAAGGGGAGGCTGAAAAACAGGCAAGGAAGGGCAAGGTCGACGTGGGGCAGCAGGAAGGGTTTGGAGGAGGCCGGCCCACTGTCACGCCCTGGGTCTGCGATGTCCACTTGGCCCTTGGACTATTCCCAGTCTCAGGTCCCTCACCTGTAAGACAAGAATAAAAACATTCTTTTTACTGGTGGTGTGTATCCTAGGAGAAATGCATTTGTGAAGTCAGAGTTCCTGGCATGCATTAGGTACAAAATGGCACAATATTTGAGGGTGGAGAGGAAAAAAGAAGCAAAGAAAATAGATAGAAGGGGAATGTGAAGGGGCAGAAACAAAAGGAAAGAAAAGGATTTTTTGTTTCAAAACCCCACCTGTTCCTGCTGCTTTTGGCCAGTTTGGGTTGGAGCTGGGCCTGGGAAGTCATTGCACTTGGACGTCATGGTGTCGTGAACCCTGTACTTTGTATCCTCATGTAATTCGGCTAAAGCAGTGGATGGTTGGGGGCACAGTGGGCAGTGAACCCCCTGGATACAGTTCCTACGTGGGCAACAAAGTGAAGATAGAGCCCCAAACCCTGCTCCTGGAAAGTGAAGTGAGGTTTCCCAGGATCCTGCACTGTACAGCCCTCTGGGTCCTGTGTGGGCGGGAGGCTGTGATTGGCAGTTGGCCCCACAAGCCAGGGAACAAACTAGCTGAGTGAACAAAGATGGCCTGCAAAAAGTACACCTGGGAAGTGTTGTTATTGTTTTAAATAACATTTAAAACTTTAACAATCACACTTTTATTTTTAATAATTAAGTTGTGGACAGTCATTCTGTCAACAGGCCCCCTCCTTCCTCCCTCTTCTACTGGAGTCATGGTTACTTTAGACTTTTTTGTGGAATGAGAAGAGATAACTGAAATGTCAGACCTAACCATCACCCCAAAGTGTCTGGTCCAAAATGACAGTGAAGGGAAGACAATTAGTCACTTCCAGGTGACGAGTCGTGAGCCGGCCCTAAGCAGAGAGGCTCTTGGCGGTGTATTACGTCTACAGCCAACTCTCTTCCCGGCAGTCTGCGGCTCTCAACCTGATAGGTCCAGGCTGGGGGTGCGGGGGGCGGGGTGGGGGAAGGTGATTAAGAGCTCCACAGTGACATTTCCATGGTGAGCCCTCCATTCTCCCCGCAGCCAGCTTGTCCCAGGGCCCCAGGCCCCTCAGGTAGCTCTGGAAAGGAGCTCAGGGAGCCTGTCCCACTTTGAGCGCTTGCTCGAGTTGTTTGTCGAAAGGCTGACCTAGGGAAATGGCCCCATTCCGGTCCTTCTAAGAGAGGTTTCGGCCTCACCACCGAGAGCACTCGGTGGTGCAAACGGCCCCCCTTGCAGAAGGCTCTCCCCGGTCCAAACACGAAGGGACCAGAGGGAGGGGCCCAGCTTGATGACTCGGCCCCTGAATCCCACGCTCAGCCTGCCCCTTAGGAGCAGGTAGAAGGAAAGGGGGGCTCTTGGGACTTGGCAGAGTGACTTACCTCTCCGCCCTCCGCTTCTTCACGTAAAACTGGGTGACGGACAGCACTTACTCCATAGGATATGTCTTAGGCGTAAATGAGGTATTACACGAAAAGCTTTGGGATGATACCTGGAGTGTGGAAATACTCAGTAAATGCTAGCTAGTGTTCTTGTTACTCTTAGTATTTGTCGTTTGGTGAATCATTCAGGATTCCTAGTTTCAAGCTACAAATTCAGACTTAGCTGATTTGAGCAGAAAAGAAATGTATTAAAAATGATATTGCAAGGCCTAAAGAATTGCTTAGAGAGATGGGACATGAGACCTGGAGCCCACCCAGCCAGGAACAAGACCCCGTCACCCTGGAGACTTGCCCTTGAGGGCAACTCTGCTACCTACTCCAGCTCCAGAGATTATGGGGTACACAAGCCTGCCACCTCCAGCCTCCACTGCCCCAAAACTCTGTCTTGCTCACCCACTGAAAAGGAGTCTTCCAAGTCCCCGCTTCTTCAAGGAACCCACCCCTCGATCACCTGTGGATCTGCTCACCTGACTGGTGGGTCCTCGGTGGCGTGTCCCTGTTGTCTGCACAGGAGTCTAGGCAGCGGATTCTGGCGTTATCTGGCTCTGCTGTAGAAAGGAGCTTTGTCTCTTAGCAAGTCTCCAAATGCAGAGAATCCCCCAAATGTTGGAGGAACGATGGGGGTTGTGCTTCTGTGTGTGTGTGTGGCGGGGGGTGGGGGGGGAGGGGTGACCATTATGTATACAAGCCACGCCCCACCTTTTAATGCGTTAGTACTTCTAGAAGCACAGGAGAATGAGGATACGGAGCTCTCCCACCCCTAAAGAGAAGCCAAGTGGCACGGGGGTATGGCCCGGAGGCGACAGCATAGGAAAAGGAGGCTGCAAATAAAAGCCTAACAGTGGTATGCGAAGCATCGGGTCTGAAGGACAAATTTCCTGTGCTTTACATGCTCCCTGCACCAATAACTATTAAATGAATGTGCTATAATTACTGAGTGAGCCCTCTGGCCTCCTGAAGCCACCTGCGTGTTCGAGGCAGGCTGGGGTCTGCTGTAGAGGCTGGCAGCATCTCAGCGGGTGGGCTGCTGCGGAGTAGCTCTGCTGCACCGGAGGGAGGGTGTTGGGGGCTGAGAATGGCCCTAGGTGGCAGGAGGAGCGTCCCGGGCCCACACCAGGGTGCTTAAAGCTGCCCCAGGGATTACTATGGTCCGTGGCCCAGCTGCCTAGATGACCTGGCTAGGCCCCTGCTGCTCTGTGCTGACCCCGCCCAGCTGGAATCTAGAAACATCCCTAACCCTCTCTCTGGGTGGCTGTGTCAGGGTGAGAAAACCTCTCCAGACAGGCCAGACCCAGCCCGGTGGCTCAGTTTGATCCACCGGAGACTCTTTAGCCTTGAAATAGTCACATCTTCATTTGTACTCGCCTTTTGTCACTGACCCTTTGGAGCTGGAGAGACGTGTTACGAATAATGGAAGAGTTGATTTTCTACAAAGGCGTACATTTGTAAGTTATGTTCTCCTCTCAGCCCCTTGGGGGAAGGGCCAGCAGATATTTACAAACCTCACTGGGTAGAGGAGGGAGGTGTCCGGGGTTCAGAAAGCTTATGTGACTTCTTGTGATTTCTCCAAGGTCGCACAGCTGTGAGTAGATGCCTGATCTCGGGTCCCCGGTCCCCCAGTGCAGTGCCAGTACAACTGTCACTCTCCTTGTCTAGACACATGCCAGTGCAGGACAGAGGAGAGTGCCGTACTCGGCAGCCTTGGGACCGCGCTTAGACTGCCGAGGCTGGATGGGTAAAGCGGGGGGGACTGTGTGTGAAACACTTAGCGCAGAGCCGGTTGGGTGGCAGCTCTCAGTGACGTTCTTATTTTTTATGTTTGTCATGACCCTCTGCTGTCCTCTGCCACCTTCCCAAACATCTCGTCCGCCCACCCCACCCCCCTGCCACTGCACCTCCATCACGGCAGAAAGTCCCCCTTCCTAATACCACATTTCATGTGGGGGCCACCTTCCTCTCCCCATCACTGGTTTCTGGAATCTAGAGGAGGTCATTTTTAATACCTGTTAATAAAGGACTCTTTGGCTCTTTGGGGATCAAAACTGAGCTATTGTTCTAGTCCCAACTCAGGCCAACTTAGATCCAAGAAACATCAAAGGGAGCTTTTGTTACCTTCTAGTGTTTCCCTGTGACACTCCGAGAGCCTGCACCTGTCATCCCCCCTTCCTCCTCTAACCATAAGGGCCCAATACCTGTCCCCTGCCTGCCCAGGCCCACCCTCCCGGGCGCTCACACGGGGAACTGAGAAGCCAGAGTGGCTGTTTCCCGAACAAGAGGCCAAGTCAGACGCGGTGGTAACTCAAGAACACAGGCCTTTGCGGTGGAAAGAGACAGGCCAGGCAGAGTTTCAGTTCCAGTCCTAGATTCCAGGCTCACCCCCAGCAGTGATTCACTGTCACAGGGCTACTACCACAGAAAGTCCCCTGCCGTGGAGGCCTGGGTTGTTGGGGGGACACAGAGTGTCCCAAAGGCACCCTGCTTCATTCGAGGGGCTTTGGCCCAGAGGAGACCTGTGCAGTGAGAAGCCACCCCCCTTGTAATACCTTTTTCTGGTGTGCAGTCATTTGTCACTGTGAGCACCCGCTACAGTGATCGGTGCTTTATGAACTACCCATCCCTCCAAGGCTCTTTCTCCTCCCTTATTTTACACAAAATAGGAGTTTAATTAAACTCTGGGTTGCTCCTGAGAGGGCTTCTCAGAGCAGTGAAATGTAGCAGGAGACACCGGCTTGTGCAGAAATGATGGCCTCTTTTGCTTCTGTTCACAAAGAAGAGAGCAAGCCCAGCCCCTGGTTTTGCGTCAGCTACGTGGGCCCCCCAGGCCTAAAGCTCACACAGCTCCTTCTGTGCGATGAAGTGCACCTCCTTGATCGTAGGGGCCACCTTCTCCTGTGCCTCCGCCAGCGGCGAGTCGGGAGACTCATCTCATACTGGCCTCATAACTACCTTGCCTGGAAGCTGAGTTCTCTTACAAGTTCCATTTTACAGATGGGGAAACTGAGACTTAAGGAAGAGAAGGCGCTTGCTCAAAGACGCACAGCTAGGAAGTGGGGAAGGCAGGATTCAAACCCAGTATGCTGGCTCCCAAAGGAATGTGCCTTTTAAGGAAGATGGCTGATGATGACAAAGGGGGCGCAGTAGCGCCCCCTTTAGATGGGATTCTAAAAAGTTTGTGAGGTCAGTTTAAAAGTGAGGATATCAGGCTACTACTGCTGCTGCTTCCTTTTTTTTTTTTTTTTTTTTTTTGGAAAGGTGGGAAAGCAGGAGAGAAATCTCGGCATGTGCTGGTAGGCGTAGCGTGCCAGCATTCAAGCAGTGGGTTTAGGACCTCAGGTGATGAATCTGGCCTTTGCATCTTTAAATACCTCAGAAGGTCAGATTAGCACAGAAACCCTGACGCTGAACCGAACACTTGGTCCTCCCAGTTGGCAAACATTAGCTGGTTGAAATACTTCCTGATGGAAATACCGATAGCACACTGACAAAGTTCAGACTTGTTTCTAAAGGTCACTCAACTGGCGGAGCAATTAGTTCAAGTTTGCCTTTCGCTTTTCCCTGGTGAGCATTTTAGCTGAAACCTCAAATTTGAGTCCACTTTGCAACATATGGTCAGTGACAGCAGAAAACCTGAGATTATACCCAATACGGAATGTGTGGTGTTCGTTTCCCTTCATCTGGGCCAGAAGCAGAGTTGGACGTTCATTCATCCTGGGGTGTAGTGACAGGCAGTCTCCCCTCCAAGGGCGATCTGCCATCTGCCACGGTTTACTCCCCTGGGATGCTCCCTTAACCCCAGAAACATCCAGTTACCTCCCCGAGGCTTCATCTGAATATACCACAAGCCCCACGGTAACACCCCTCTGCGTGCCCCTAAAGCCCCCTCTCCCTTCTGAGCCACTTGTCCCCTTCAGCCAGGACCTAGGAATCTGCCTCGGGCTTCCGTCTTGCTCAGTGTCCACAGGATGGTCTGCCCGCCTGCTGTCCCTTTCTTTTTCCTTCCTTTTCTGTCCCCTTGGCTGCTGCCCTCATTCCGACCCCGTAACCCTTCTCCTGACCAGTTCTGCTACCCTGTCCCCATCCCACCGTCCTGTGCCACCTCCGTATGTAGGTAGGGTGACCTTTCTAAAACCCCAATTTGACCTTGACTTCATCCGGCTTAAGTCTTTCAGAAGTTCCCACTGCTCTCAGGTTGAAGCCCAAACTCTTGCACGGACGCAACAGGTCCCTGCTTGTTTCTCTATCCTTGTGAGTTACTCAATCTCCACACTCCATGTCTTATTTTGCTCCGTCTGTCTGTCTGTCCTGCCTCCCACCTCCTAGCTGTTTCTACTCCTCCGCTCTTCTCTTACCAAAGCCCAAATAGGCCATGCTCTCTCACACCTTTGCTTCTACCTGTGATGACCTTACCATACATACAGCATGCTAAGCTCCCCGCAGAAGTTAGATATCTTTCTCTCAGGCTCCCAAGCCCCCTGGGACCACCCCTGCAGGCCTGAATTCCTTGGAGACCAAGGGCAGGGGCCCTCTTTTCTCCAGTGAATTGCATAGGACCTGGTACATGGCCAGTGCTCTAAGCCGTCAGGAGAACAAATGGGGACTGAACGGGGCTTCAGTGCCACAGCTCATCCTGCTGACACTGGCCCTAAAGCGACTCTGACTGCAAGTCTCCCACCTGGCACTTTCTGGGGCCCTCCAATGGTCCTTCCTCTTCATGTGCCTCCCCTGCCAGCCCCGGGTCTGGGGGCACCTGGAAGACAGTTCCCAGCTGGGTTGGATGCTCTCTGGAGTCCGGCTTGCATTCAGCTCCCATCTCTGACACTAAGGATTTCTGTCCTCTTGATGGGGGCCTCTTCTGTCGATCAGGGGTGGCGGTTGTGACGCCCTCTGAGGGTCACTGTGAAAGCCAGTTGAGAGCGTTGGCATCTAGCACAGAGCCCGTGTCTCTGCCTCACTAGTCAGAAAAGGGGCAGGTAGCACTGCCCTTGCCATCTCCTCTCCGTGCCTTCCGCTCCGTTGGAGCTGCGTTCATGCCGCTCCACTCCTCCTCCTGTACGTTGTAGAGGCGAAAAGCAAACCCAAACCCGGCATGCTGATTAATTGAAATCGAATTGCCCCTGAGCTGCTGCTACTTGAGAAGGTAACCATTTCCTGTGGGATCGTAAGAAAAGGGTTCTGCACTCCTTTTCTGAGGCTCTTAAAACATAGGTGTTTACTAGGAGTTCCCCACAGTAAGTAGAGTAAAAGCGCGGTGGCAAAGCCTGTCCAGCGGAGTTGGCTGTGCGTGCCTCACACCCAGGTGCGCACGCCCAGGGGCACTCTGCCATCGAAAGTGTGTGTCCCCACCTCCCTACCCCCACCCTGCATGACTCATCAGACGCCTGGGTCCCTAGGCCGTGGAGGACTGGCTGTTGCTGAATAAGGTGCCCAGGGCATCCGAAGAAGCAGACCCATGAAATTTACCGGGATATGGCCTCTCTAAGGGTGTTGCTGGGACATTGTTTTGGGGGGTGGGGGGGACTCACTGAAGAAATTCCTCTCAGCCTTTGGTTGTGGAAGGACTCTATTTCTAGATAACAATTGATGTGCTTTGAAGCGTGTGTGTGTGTGTGTGCGTGTGTGTGTGTGTCAGTCTGTCTGTCTGTCTCTTTGCTTTGGCCACTAGGAAGCTCAGAGTATAGCTGGCAGCCTACCTTCAGTAAGTCCCTATGGTGGTCATTATGGGCTTCTGACCCTGTCCCAGACTTCGTCTCGGCGGTCCACCTCATTTCCCTTTTCCTTGACTCTCTTTACCTCAGCACCTGGCTGCACGTCCGGCCCATTGTAGGCGGTTCTTTAACCACAACCTGTCCCCAAAAGCCCGGTACCACCAGACCACTCTGCATACTTTTTCTGTAGAAATACACGTATGTGACTTTTTTTTTTTAATGGCAAGATAATAAATGAAGAAATGTTATTAGCCTTTTTCCCCTCTCTCCCTCTTCTTCTCTCCCTCATTGTCTCTTCTTAAAACATAGCGAGTGTTCCCTTGAAGCAGGATTTATTGTACTTTACAGCCCAACAGGGAATAGCCCTCACCGTCTCCACTGGTGGAAGAGTTCCAAGCTGCACAGTTCACTAGTTTATATTACCTAATAGACAGATAAATAAGCCATGATTCTTCATAAGGACTGACTTTTAATTAGATTTTTAATGGATCCTCTTTGACTTTCCCAAGCATAAGTACTGGTGTATTAGTTCATTATTGTGATTAAAAGCAGCTAATAATGATCACAGCTCAGTAATTTTCCTCAAGTGTCCAGCCCCATTCAGCGCCCTGCATGTGAGCAGCGGCTGGCTGAAGCCTGCACCTTGCCCTGTGCAGTGCATGCCAGCGCCGCTGTTCGGGGTCGGAGGCTGGGCACCCGCGGATGCAGGAGAACCGGGGGCAGGGTGCGCGGCCTCTCAGAGCCCATGTTTTTGTGTTTTGTGGAGTACCACTTGCAACACCCTCCAGGGCCTTCCTCTAAGGTCAGAGCCCCTAGCAAACTTGGGCCGTTTGGGATGCTTCCGCGGCCCTGTGTAGGTCACCGGTTGGGATGTATACGGGGAAGCTTGCTGGCTGGAGGCGTGTGAGCTGCAAAAGGCCCACTTGAAGGCCCTGCCTCATCCATACCGGCCGCTGAGCTAAGAATGAGCACTTGCAACCTCCTCCTTCTGTCTGCCTGCTCATTTGCCTTAGAGCAGCGGAGATGGACGATCGTCCTGTATGGAATGTAGGGAGTCCCATTACCTATTGAAGTAATTAATCTCCGTTCTTCATCCTTTTAAAAATATATATTTTTTACAAACAAAAATGTGGCCATTGTGGAAATTTTTTTAAATGCCTAGAAGGAGTAGAATAACAACCACAATTTGTTTTACTATTAATATCGCCCGTTTGTTCTTCTTGTCTTTTTCTAGGCATATATTTATCTCTGGTGTGTGTTTTTTTTCATGTTGTTGCCTTAGCAATATATCACGAACATTTTCCCATGTCATTAAATCATCTTCTACAAAATCATTTTTAAGGTCTGCAAAGTATGTCATGACAGAGGTGGACTATAATTTATTAACCTATGCTTATTGTTGTGCTTTTCAATGATTTTAAAGACTTGAATTACTATAAGCAACACTATAATTAATATCCTTCTAAAAATTATTTGATCACAGTCCGGCTGGTGTGGCTCAATTGGCTGGGCGTTGGCCTACAAACGAAAAGGTCGCTGGTTTGATTCCTGGTCAGGGTTGCCGGTTTGGTCCCCAGGTGGGGTGCACACAGAAGGCAGCCAATAGGTGTATCTCTCGCACATCAGCGTTTCTCTCCCTCTCTCTCTCCCTACCTTCCCCTCTCTCTAAAATCAAAAATAAAAATAAAATTAAAGAAAAATATTTGCTCACAGCCATGATTATTTTCTTGGGTGAAAATTTTAGATGTTAGTCAAAGACAGTAGAAAGTTTTAATGCTTTTCTAATGTTCTCTAGCACTATAGAGTTTTCATGATTAATATTCTTTTCTAGGTTTTAAGGTACAAGAAATAGTAGCTAATTTAATGTGTGCTTAGTTTTCCCCATACAAGTCAGCCATTGGGATTCCTTATTTTGTGGATTGTTTCCTCTTGTCCTTTGCCCATGTGGCGGCGTGATACTAATTTTGGTGTGATTATCCTTTAAGTGGCTCAGGTAATCCTACTTTACCTAAAAAATTCCCCCACTGTCTGGCTACATTGCTTCACGCTAAGGGAGGCTAGGATAAACTCTGGGCTTGGGATTGCAATCTAGTCTAGCAAAGTTAATGTAACACATTCCAAACTCCCCAAAAATATTTTTAAAACTTTATAATCAATTCTGGCATTATTTGTGTTATTATAGTTAGAACGTGCTTCAGTCCTAGCTCTGCGACTTACTAGCTGTGTAAACTTGAACTTGGACCAGGTTGCCTGACTTCTCTGAACCTCAGTTTCCTCATCTGTCTGATGGGACAGAGTTTTCTATAGCAGCAAATGTGATGTAGCTTATAAAACATACTGCTGTTCACGGAGATCGCAGCTGTTAAAAGATGTGATTATTATCATTCAAGAGACTGTGCAAAATGAAGCCCAATTTTCTGCTGAAACATGTCACTTTTGAGCAGCCTTGATGTAACCTTTGAGGACTCCCTCGCCCTCTGTCTCCCTCTTTGCTGATGGGACAGTGAGGAGAGGTACAGCTGAGTTTGAAAGAAGTCTTCTAGTCTCCATGGAACAGGCCCTCAGGGGGATTTGCAAATGTCCCTTCCCTGTCCTGGTCCACAGTGCCATGAGAATAAAAGTGCTCCCAGGACCCAAGGACACCTTGGGGAGGGTGACTTAGCCTCCACATTTCCCAGCAATGAGTGGGATGCCTGATATGGTCAAGTCAAAGGTCAAGTCAAAAAGAGGATCGCTTTGATGGTCAGGCTTCTCCAATTCATTCCCAAGGGACACAGGATTAGAACTTCTGGGGACACTAGGATGTTGGCTCAACCCTAAAAACATTCCAGAGGGAACACCCAAGTGGAGGGAAATGGATTTACGAGGACTCTGATGTGACTCTTGGGCCCTGCTTTGTGTGATGTCTTCCACGTTATTCATTTGGGATGAAGCAGGGAGAATTTCTTCTGTCATTTTTTATCCTAGACCCTCTACTATACACTATACACAGTAGCTGTTATAAAGGTGGATGGCAAATGTTTATCTGGTAGCTGGAGTGGATTGTGTTTGAAGCTGGCTTGAAAAAGACATTCATCTTACTTCTTATAAACATCTGAGACTCTAAGGGGTCCTCTTAGAGCATTTCGGGTAGTGTCTATAGGCCTAGTGTCGACCCTTTCTGCCAGCATCGCGTGACTGTCTAACTACGTGAACTTCGCTCCTCTGGGCTCCCACCTCTTCAAGGGCGATAGCAATAATTTCCACACCTTCCTCCAAGGAGAATGTTTGAGGGTAAAAGGAGAATAATAGGAGTGAAAGGTGAGAACTCATAGTGTCAAGGTGGGCAACTAGGCCCGGTTCTAGTTTCAAAGCTGCCAGAGAAAAGCCCTCTGAAGCCTTTATTCCACCACCTTCGAAATGAGATGGTCCAGCTGGGTCCCTTATAGCTATAACATCCCCGGGGTCTGTATGACATGCCCAAAAGCGTTCATCAACAACAAATCCCTAGAACATAGACAGTGCTCCTAGAATTGAGTCAGTGTTGAAGGAAATCCACTTCACGGCACAGAAGATGTTCACGCAGGGGAGACATGGCCCTGGCTTGTAGCTGCACTGAGGCGCGGCCAAAGGCAGCATTACATACAAAGTACGTTCATTTTGGCAGTAAAAGATGGGTTCAAATCTTGGCCCGGTTGCTTTCTAGCTATGTAACTGGAAGTACATCCTTTTACCCCTCTGACCTCAGTTTTCATCTCTGTAAAAAAAAAAAAGAAAAGGCCAATATACCTGCTGAGTCTTGTGGAGGCGAATACAACTGTGTGTCTGAAAATAGTTGCACATTATAGGGCCTCACACAGAGTGGGCGTTCACTCATGGCGCCACCATTGCTATTGTTGGACTACAACAGAGAAGACAGTTTGTATTTCAGCCACCCAAACAATCGACAGGCAAGGGCGCAGAGCCAAGAAATGTACGAGCAGGCAAAGATCATTCTGTCCTCCTGTCTCCTCTTCCATTTCAGCTCAGGTCCTTCTAGGAGTCACAGGTGAGTCATCGAAGCTATTTTGATTTTGAATAATCTAAGAAAGAGCATCTGTTTAATGGAAAGCAACGGAATCCATTTTTCTGGCACTGAGCAGAATAGAAAGGTGTTCATTTGCGATGGGCCAGTTTTGTGCCTTAAACCCGTCCTTATGAAAATAATTTACCCTGCTAATTACATCACATTAACCAGCTACTCCCGGTATAGATTAAAGGACTGCTTTTTCAAATCATTCCATAAATTAAAAGCAGTCCTCCCAGATACATGATTTCATGGATAAATACTACATTTGTGTTGTCAGAATTTATGTTGAGAGGAAACGGAGGAAATGTATCCTTAAAGAAATATTTTGCAGTAGTCGTTAACACCTTCCACTCCTTCTGCTCACTGCTTCCAGTGCCGTAATATAAATGTGCAAGCTGTTAGCATGAGATGAACATTCCGGAGCTTCAGGGGCCACCTGCCTGCACGGCTGGCTTGTTGTTCGAATTCCCTTTGCATTTCACAGGTTCAGATCCTGCCAGGGTTCTAATTTATGGTGTCCGCATCACGCACATAAAACTTTCACTGCAGCTCCCACTTTCTCGCGTGCAGAAGGAGGTCAGTTGGGGTCCCGGGTGACTGGCTTGTGGAGCCGATAGTCGCTTGCAGGGCACAGGGACCAGGAGGGAGCATCCAGAAGCCAGTCAGAACCTGGCAGTGCTCGGGAGCCTCAGTCCTGCCAAGTCTGTCCCGACTCTTCGCGTCAGCCATGAGAGCATTAAGAAAACGTGGGAGGACTGGGGGGACAGAGACATCGAGGAGATGGAACGCCCAGGGGTATCATCTGCTCCTGGCAGGGAGGAAATCCACAGCCCCTCCTTCCAGGGTCGGATCTAATGGGGTGCTGAGGAGCAATCCTGTAAAAGGGGTCTAAATGAAGTGACCCCGGAGAGCACAGAACTGGCCATCAGGGTCCCCGTCTGGCATCACGGCAAGTCGTGGTCTTCCGGGCACAGCTGGTGCGGGGGCTTGGTTGGCATTCGGATTCCAGGCTTCCCTCTGCGTCTGTGTCTGCAGCCGCCAATGTGCTGATTTGTCGAAGTGTCATATGAAGGCTTGGCAGACACTCTAACAGGTGCATTTTAAAAACAGTTCACACAAGTGAAGTTTCTATTCTAAATGTAAGGAACAGGTCAGCAAAGGCTTGATTCTGACGAGGTCACAGACACACACACACACACACACAGACACCCTCTCTTTAGGAAGGTCTTACTTATCTTCCGTACCTTCTCATTCATAGTTAAAAGGTCTTTCTCCTCCCTGGCTATTCGAGAACTTCTCCACATAAGTAAGGTGGGGAGGAAAATTTAATAGGAAAATAACAGTAACAAGAATACCTTATTGGGCCTGAATCTGTGCCAAGGGGACTCATGGGTAACAAAACCTCACAGACAAGGTCTCTGCTCTCATGGAATTTACATTGTCTTGAGCAGAGACAGACCGTAAGAACCAAACTCATGAGTAAATGAAATAATTTCAAAAAGTGTAAAACAGCAAGAAAACACAATATATTAGTGACTGGTGACAGGGGCAAGAAGAAGGGCCCAGGCTTGGCAAGTTGAAGGGACAGAAAGCAGGCAAGTGTGGCTGAAGTGCAGTGAGTGGGGGGAGGGAGTAGAGGCAGACGGACTCAGAGAGGGAGGTAAAGGTCAAGGTGGGGACTCAAAGATGGGAGCTTTTGGCACCATGCAGGTAAGGAGGAGGATTAAGCAGTTGCCAAAGTTTATCCCTGTGAATCTGTACAGATTCCGTGAGCAATATTGTGGTGCCTTTAGTGAGCACCGAACAAATTGTGTGGGTTTGCCTTCCAGCAGTAAAGATCTGCCTAGAAGGGTGGCTGGCAAAGCGCTGTCGAGTGAACTGCCTGGAGTTTTTTTCTTGGATTCCATAGATTCTGTCCCCAAAATAAAGGGATAGACTCAGCCTCTTGGGGTTCGTTCCTGCCAGCAGAGGGTGGAGGGTGGGGGTGGGGAATGATCCCGTCAGCATGACAATGGCCTCCAGCTATGGTGAAAAGGGACGTTTCTCAGGGTGGAACTTATGACCTCAGATGAACTTTGTTCCGGCTTTTTCCCAGGAAGGGCTGGTAGCATCTCAGTGATACTTGCTTTAAAGTCTTCCTAGTCCCAACACTCATGGTTCTTCGTGCTCTATCGTCATTGGCTAATATGACAGAAACGAAACCCACCTCAGCCTTCCCAGCCCCCTGGGTCGGGCTCAGGCAGGGCTCTGTGGAGATGGGACAGGGGATCAAATGCTGCATCAACCCTCACCTCATGTGGCTAACAGGATGTGCTCAGCAGTCAGGACTACGGGGTGGACAGTAGGGAGCAATGGCAGGTCGCTGGGCCTTAGCCTAAGATGAGTGGCACTTACCATTATGGGTGAGTGAGGGGAGAATTATGTAGAACAAGATGACCTTAGGGGCAAGCAGACCTGGGTTCTACTTCAGTGCCCATCACTACTGAATACCAGCCACGTGCATGTCTTATAGGAAGCAGCAGTTCAGAGCTTTTCTATCCTGGCTTCATGAACCAAACTTCTAAGAGAGCCACCAAAGACACTACTGAAGCCACACAGCACCCACAGCAATGTGTCCAAGAAGGAAACACTAATGGGAAAATTCTAAGGGCTGTTTCTCTTTACTGAGTGTTTATTCTAGACACCGTCTAGTGGATTCTTCACTGAGCACTCACGCCATCCCGGTGGGGTAGACTCTGTTCTATCCCCAGTTTACACATGAGGACATTGGTGTGCAGAGAGGTTACAGAGTTTTTCAAAGATATGGCTTAGGAAGCGACTGTGCAGGACCCGAGCCAGGTGTCTCTGCCCGCCCAGTCCGTGTGGGCACCACCGTGGCTAGAGTAAAGGGCGGTTCCGCACGAGCAGACAGGTGGAGAGGCTGTGATTTTCCCAGCGGCACCTTACAGCCACCCAGTCTTCTAATCCAAGCGCCCAGTGGGCCAGACCCAGGCAGTGGTGAGCACCTCGCACAACCTGGTGAGCGCCTCTCTTCCTCTTGCCTGCAGTTCTTCCCTGCCTGCACCTGTGCTTCTGGTCAACCTCAGATTGGATTTCACTGAGGAGCAGGAGACAGGGCTGTGTCATTTGGGGGCAAGAGGGCATAAGACACATGCAGAGTCCTGGTCCTGACTCCCAGCTGGTGATGCTCACACTACAGAGGTACCCATGGTATGGTGACACAAGGGAACACACAAAACTAGAGAGCTCACATGGCTGTGGGGTTTGGAAGGTCACCAGAGAAAGGAAAGCCAGCCAAATTGGAGCCTATCAAAGGGGCAGCTGTCCCTCAGCTCCCAGCTGTCGGGCCCCAGGGAAATGGGGGGCTGCCATACCCAGGTTTTTTAACTTTGTCTTAAGTTAAGCCAGAAGTTGGATTTTTAAAGGTTAAATCTCCTGTCTTTAAAATGTTGGTAACTAATTTTAGAAATTGCTTTCAGTGTTGTGCTGGGCATATTAAGTATGTCTGCAGGCTAAAGGAAGTCCAGGGACTGCCCATTTGAGACTTCTGTAGTATAGTAGTGGTTAGGAATCAGGGCTTTGGGACAGACAGTACTGGGTTCAAATTCCTGCTCTTCTACTTCCTGGAAGTGCAACTTACATAAATGTTGACATCTTGATAAAATGGGAACCCTAATGCCACCTTGCAGGCTTGCTGTAGGATTGTATGAGTAATGCTTTTGAAATGCCTGGTACAGTGCCTGGCAATTAGAATGTTGCTTTTATTCAATAGTATTGCTATTGTCAAGTAGGCATGAAGGATGCGCTGCTGGACTTTGATCCTAGGAAGAGTGGAAGGTGTTTCCGTGGTGTGGTACCCTTCACAGAAACTCTGCGGTCTTCTAGAGACAAAGAAATTGCAGCTTTCTTTTTGTCAGGAAGACTGTGATAGTGACTTCCTTACCAAGAAGGTCAAAGGATGACACACGCCTGTGACCCGCTCCTTCAGCGCCAGGTCTGGACAAAAGCAAGCGCTCCTGCACCTCACACTTTAAATAAACACTCCCAGGCAGGGCTTCCGCTCAGCTCTGCGGGCAAACTCTCAGAACCTGTGTCCCCCACCATGTTCGGTCTGTGCAAAGGGCCTGAGATGGCTTCCTGGCATGGAATATTCGGGAAACTCCTCTTTGCCACTTTCCGGAGTAACAGAGTCCTTTCCCTGCGGACACGCACTTTGCAAACCTGAGGCTGTCTTGCTCTTCCGCCCCTGATCGCAGCCTCCTGTCTGCGTCTCATAAAGGAGAGAGAAAGACACTGGACAACTCACTTGCCGACGTGCAGTGCAGCCAGAGTAGGACGCAGAATTAGAAACCGAAGCCGGCCAGAGAAAGCCGAATGGCTCCACAGCCTGTCAGCACAGCGAAGCGGGCGGGCAGACCCCCACAGGCCAGCATCCAGAAAGGATGCCCCACGGACCCAGTCTTAAAACAGTTTCTCAAAAGTGACAGCCTAGGGTTCCATTCATAACACAACCAAAGTGACCTGAATTCTCTTCAGATCTCACGTGTCAAGCAGGTGCCCCTTGCTCCCCAACTTCCCCAATTATTCCTCCAAGTGTGGCCCGAGCCGCTCTTGCCTCCTTGACCTGCTCTCTTACCTTTGAGCTCTGGTTTCTCCCAAACTCTGCCACTCGGTAGGAATCAGGCTCAACTTCCTGCCTTCTGCTTTTGGGCCTGCGCCCCTCCCTGGAACTCCAGGCGGGGAGGTCAAAGGCAGCAGGCGGCGTGGAGCCCGCCACAGAATGCTGGCGGGAAGGGGGGCGGTGGGTGCCTGAGCAGCCGTTCCGTATCAGGTCCCGTGGTGTTAATACAACGGATGGAGGAGCCACGCGGGAGGGAGCCCTTTGGGTGGGCTGAGTGCTGGTGGGTGAGGACAGGGCAGTCCCCACATCTGCAGTAGCGCTCATCTCCTTTGACGCTGAAGGAAATGCCTCTCTCTCTTCCTCGTGGAGTGGGTCGGCAATTTAATTCACTGCACGGGGAGGGGGCAGCAGCCAGGTGTGCCTAGGACTTTCTATAGCCAATCCCATCTTGGTCTCGAGCCCCCATCCTGCTGAAAGAGAAGGGGGAAAATCCCCAACTTTCAGTGAAAAGGAAAGGAAAGCCATCTCTTTTTGCTTTAGTCTCTTTGGGGCATCAAGGAAGACTGATGTCCCTGTCACTGCAGGGGTGCAGGTAAGATGCTTTGACTCATGTGCTGGCCCCATTCCTCCTGGTCACCTGGCACCCGTGGCTGAAGCCCCTGCCAGTGAAACTTGTGTCCTCTCAGCACAGTGCGGGGCCGTGGTGACCACACCTCATCCCACCCTCTGTACCTGGACTCCACCTACTTTCTATAGCTTCTCTGTGTCTCAGACCTGTTTTCTTTCCAACCCCCTAGCTTACTCTCCCCTCGGCTTCTGCTAAAGTGTCCTCTCACCTCTCACAAGATAGCCTCCTGATGGGCCCACCAGCTCCCTGCTCTCAGCACCTTCTACGCCGCCCACCAGGAGCTCGGGGCAATCGTCAGGCCCTGCCTGCCACCTCTCAGAGCCTGGTTCTGGACGCCGTCTCCCTGAGCCCACTGAAGCACCAGCGTCAGGCTTCCCTAGCTGCCCCAAGCTCCTGCAAGGGCACTTGGCCAGGTGGTCGCCTCCCAGGAAAGGCATAATAATTAAGGAATCTTCGGGGCTCTACCCTTCTCTTCTGGTCTGCCTAAATGTCCCCGCTGTGCTCAGCCTCCTCCTAATCCAGCAGGAGTTCCTCCCCATGACCCATCCTTCCAGACTTCAGCTCAGGGTTAGCGGGTAACTGGACATCCCACCACCCAAGTCTCATCCCCTCTGAGTTTCCCCCTATTGTCCAAAAGCGCACCTTTTCCCCTCGTGACTGGAGGGAACTCATCGCTATGCTAGAGCTTCCTTCTCACCTTCCCTAGGTTACAGGGGTGCAGCTGTCCTCTTCCCCCCTGGGGTATCAATCTCAATGTGGCCTTAATGGCATAGAGGGTGTAATGAGAGGAACTTACCAAAAAGAGGGAAATATATCAGGAAATATTTTTTTTAATTGCAACAGCATTTTACTTACAACACACTTGCGCTTGTCATTTTGGGAACAGGAAAGGTAGATAGAGTTTTTTTAATCTTACAGCAGAGAAAACTGAGGACCAGAGAGGTTAAGAGACCTACCAAGGTCACACAGCTCATGGCGGGCACAGCTGGGAAGGACATGTGAGCGTTAGGACCCGGTCGAACACTACCCCTGTGGCACAAGGCTGCCTCTCCCTCCAGGGCGCCCTTCCCCTCCAGGGGCTGTGAAGTCAGCCATGGGCACCATCAGCTCCATCAGTCTTCTCCCCGTCCCTTAAAGTGATTATAAAGTGGCAACCGTGAAATCAGCAGCTGCAAGAACGGCAGGAATTCTGCCCCAAATAGGCACAAATCCTGGACGCCAGCAGCCAATACTGAAGTTACTGCGAGCCTCATTTAATGTTTTTTTAAGAGATTGCCTGCTATGAATGTCTGGGAGGTGGCCAACGATCCGTTGTAAGCACTAAATAATTTGTAAGTCAAACCTCTCTATTGATGGCAATATGATGTCAAAATCACTCAACTTAATGCACATTGAAAAGACAAATCAATTATCCCTGGGCCTCTCCAGAGGTGGTTTGGGAAGGCAGCACATGGATATGTAAGTTATGTATCAACATGTATATTTAATGGAGTACAGAAGGAACAAGAACTGGCATAATAATCAAGGAATCTTTGGGGCTCTACCCTTCTCCATGCTGGGAAATCTGCCCGGCCAGGAATCC